>MU863946.1:0-199421 GCA_033296885.1 Triangularia verruculosa | reverse complement strand
TTTATTTTTGTTCTACATAGAGTTTTTGTACTTTCTACAGAGTTCTTGAGAGAGAGAGAGAGAGAGAGAGAGAGAGAGAGAGAGAGAGAGAGAGAGAGAGAGAGAGAGAGAGAGAGAGAGAGAGAGAGAGGGATGTATCGAACGACATGATGGAACAAAACATCCCCCATACACCCCTAATAAAGCCACCCCCTCCATCCCGCACCCATTTTTGCACCTTTCCCATCTTGACTCGCCTATGATGAACCATTCGAGACCTTCCTTCAACCAAACTCACAGCTGTTTTTTCTTTGTGGACTTTTTTTTTTTTTTGGTTTTTTTTCCCCCTTTTTCATTCCTTCCAAACCCAAACAAGGAAACAAGCAAAGACGAGCGATGAGCAGCACTTCAACCCAGGCACCCAGATACTGTCCCGATAAGACGCAGGGGGGTATCTTTGATTTGCTTTAATCACCGCCCAAAACGCCCAAAAAGCTTTTCCGTTTTCTCCCTTCCCCGCCCCAGATGAATAATCTTGTAGAGAGAAATACAACAACAGAGCATTATCCCACACAGGCAAAATAGACACACAGAGAGAAAGTGCAATGCGCCCCTTGTCCGTTTGTGAATCCCTCCTGCCCAAGACTCCATTATGAGAAAGAAGACCTAGTGATCCCGAGAGCTGAGAGTTTGCTTGTTTTGAAACGGTAAGCGAGTCAGTTCGGCGGAGTTTGGAGACTCGCCGGTCATTGTGGCAATGGTGGTATTTGGGGGATGCCGTTGCTAGCGCGATAAAGGTGGCGGTGGTATAAGGGAAAAAGAAGAAATAATGCCAGTTGATGGGAGCCAGTTGACGAGAAAATTGTGTGGAAAATAATCATCAACGTCATTAAAGCGAAAATTTCCCCAGTAGTTATGGCCCCGAGTTTGTATTCGTCACACACACGGAATATGCTCCTGAATGCTTGAGACAACAAAAATGGTACTTGTAGCGATCGACAAGAAGAGTAGGTTAATGAAATTTTGATACCCCATGAGAAAATCCGTCATGGCTTATTATTTCCAAGGAAAAGGGCTCGGTTGAGAGTGTGTATAGGTATTTTTGTGAGGTTCAGAGAGGACAATCTGATTTTACGCCCGAGACCTGACGGTCCCGACTGGTGTTGGCGTTGACGATGGTCCAGCATGTGGGTGGAAGCCTGTCCGCGAATTGCGGCCACGCTTGGAACTACTACTAGTCAAGGTGCCCACATCGTGTTTGCCTAGTCGAGTTGTTAGCGCTACCTGTCAAGACACATGGGAGCCAAATACCAGAGTGAACTTACCATCACAGCACGCACGGACGTTCTCCAAACGATCCGCTTCACGGTCTTGTTGCTCAATGATCTTTCTGAGATCCTCCGCGCTGTCCTGCACTTCACTAGATTCATACATGCTCTGGGCGGTATCGCGCCCCGAGACACTTCTGCTCCTCAGACTGCCAAATGTCCCACCCAAGACCTTGCTGTCTTTCCAGTACCCGCTGATGCGGCTCAGAGTCCCAGATGAACGAGCCCCCTGCGGCTGTTGAGAAACCTTGGATCGGGAGGGGGTGAGAGTGGGGACATTTAGGTAATGGTCCATGGTTGGAGATTCCCGTACCGTCCTGGAGTTGTATGACGAGAGAGATGGGGCGCCGCGAGTGCCGTTGGGCATTCGCTTCCCATAGGTTGGGTTAAACTCGTCTATGTCTGCGGTTGTGATATGTCCCGCCAATTCTTCCGCGTCTGACTGGCCTTCGTTCGACGTTCTAAGGAGAAGGTAAGACAAGGCATTGAACCACGTCTCATGTCGCTGTCCAGTCGTGCAAGTGAACTTGATGGTTCTGCCAGGCGAGACAATGACCAAACTCTTTCTGTGCAACCCGGGCGGCATCGGGTTGTCATCCGCTACGACACGCACCGCCTCAATAGGGACACTCTTGGCTCGAAGTTCGTGACGCCCGGCAGTCGACGGGTCCCGGTCGCTCCAATACAAAGTGCGTGTGTAAGGGTGGACCCAGAAGTACCTCCGGTGTCTGTTTTCAGACATCTCTCCACGCCCAGCCTTGCGTGTGTATTTCCACAGATACTCGCCAATCATCGTCTGGGTGATAGCCTGGATCATGCGAGGGTCCGTATTGGGACCCAAGCCAGACGTATCGTAACCGCTCTCGGGGTGCATGTTAAATCGAGTGTCGACCTCGGACGCAAAGGAGGAAATAGACGATTTGCGGCTGCGGGCCGTCGTTCTCGAAGGCGAGTGGACTTCAGGGATTTCCCGGATCGACCCATTCTTGTGAGCGGCCCGTGGCGTAGGAGTAGTACCACCACCGTTAACAACGCTCACAGGAGACAAGGGCCGCCTGTGTGTAGGAGTCCGCGGCCGCATGGCAGACGCAGGGAACAGTGGAGGAGGCATGTTGTTGATGGTTCCCTGACCACCGCTTGAAGAGTTGCTTCTCGCGGCTTCGATGGCCTCTTTGTGGTTGGCTGGGAGGGGCGGGACGATGTCTTCAGCCGAGCTCCTCATACTAGCGGAGCTGCCTGGCCTCCTAAGAAGGGCGGCATCCATGGCTTCAGAGGCAATATCCGCAGCCTTGCCCCTAGATCGCAGCGCGCTGTCAAAGCTGCCCTGGCGGGCTCGATGAATGCGAACCGTAGATGGGGTGCCCATACTGAGAAGCGAGTTGGATCGCTCGAGATCTTCTGGCGAAAGAGATTGTTGGGTGTTTGCAAAAAGTATCTGGTCAATAGCCTCGGATGTCAAAGTTGTCTGAACACCCTGATCGGCAGTGAGCACGGGCTCCTGCTGCGCCGGCTGCGCATCTGACGCTTGAGCATCTGACGCTTGAGCATCGAGGTCCTCGCCATCTGTGCCACGGGGGATGATGAATGCATTTCTCTTCGGGCTGCGTCCCTCGGCTGGCACGGTTTGCAGCGACTGGATCGCAGCAATGGTTAGTGGCGCTAGGATTGACTTGTGCTCCTCTGGCTCAACAGGTTCAACCACTTGAGACCGGATGGCAGAAATGGACAGAGGTGGAACGGGGATCTCGGGCGTTTCAAGAGGCTCTGCAGCCAGCGATTGAATGGATGCCAGTGACAGGGCGGGTGGCGAGATGTCTGGCTCTTCGCGGGGTTCAACATCCAGGGTTTGCTGAACTGATGACAAAGCTAGAGCCGGCAAAGATGCCTCACGAGGCTCGACGTCCAGGGCCGCGACAGTAGACAATGACAGCGGTGGAAGGGGCGCCTCGACAGGTTCAACGGCACAAGCCTGCACGGTTGACAGGGAAAGGGAAGGCGCGGGTGGTTCCCGAGGCTGGACATCCCAGGTTGCCTGTACAGATGACAAAGAAAGAGCCGGCGGAGCGGGTTCCCGAGGCTCAACGTCCCAAGTCTTAAGCGACGACATGGAGAGCGCAGGTAGAGTTACTTCCTGGGGCTCAACATCCTGGGATTGAATAGGGGCCAGGATAAGTGTAGGTGTTGGCGTCTCCGGCTCTTGGCGAGGTTCGACAGCCTCTGACTTGATCGAAGAGAAAGAGAGTGGTGGCGAAGCAGGTGCCTCAACCTTTGGCTCGACACTGCGTGCTGCTGCAACGACAGGAACAACCGCCGGAGTTGGAAGCTCGAGCGGCTGCTCAACTGGTTCCACATCTTCGGCCACAATACTGGCAAGTGACAGGATGATGGGTGATGGAGGAGCTGTTGGCTCAACCTCCTCAGCACAGATTGTCGACATTGAGAGTGGAACAGGTTCCGGCTCGGGGGCCACGATAGGCTCAAAATCGTGGTAAGCATGAACGCTTGAGATTGAGAGAGTCGCGGGTGTTGGTTCCACCTCGGCTATGGGTTCGACAGCCGTTGACTGGACAGCCGAGAATGTAAGAGCCACAGGAATTGGCTCAGGCTCAGGAACCGGCTCAACATCATGCAAAGCATGGACAGAAGAGAGCGACAGAACCAGGGGAGCTGGCTCGGATTCCGCAATTGGTTCGATGTCTTCGCCATGAACCGCTGAGAAAGACAGCGGAGCTGGAACGATCTCAGGCTCAGAAATGGGTTCGATCTCCAGAGAGGCAGTGGTAGGCACACTGAGAACAGGCGGCACTGGGGCTAGAGGCTCGACATTCTGAGATAGCATTGGTGCAAGTGTGAGTTCTGGTGGTGGCACCGCTGGCTCCTGGATTGGCTCGGTGTGCTGTGTCAAGATGGTAGACAAGCCCAACGAAGGAGGCGGCGGGAGAGCCTCAGGCTCAATGACGGGCGCGATGTCTTCAGACTGGATGCCTGAGAGGCTTAGCGTCTGCGGTGGAATAGCGACAGCGGGTGGGAACATGGCACGCTGCCGAGGCGAGGTAGAAGGAGATGGGAACTGTGGCAGCTTGCCCTCCGTATCCGACTCATGCAGGACGCTGGCATCGCTGTACGACATAACTGACGCAGGCCTGCCCTGGTTGAGCTCGCTTCCCAGCCATTGACTGGATTTCCTGGGCCCAATGACTGAATCCATGGATGTATTAGGTCCAATGACAGACTGCATAGACCTCTTAGGTCTGATTACAGATTCCATAGATCGCTTGGGCCCAATAACAGACTCCATAGATCTCTGACGGGCAATCATGGATAACTCCATTGTTCTCGGGCGCTCTCGTTCAATGTGGATCACGCTTGGCGGGGCCGAGATCGAATCCTCCCCTTCACTGAGCACGCCGGACTCCATAAAGTCGCGAATGTCCACCGGTTCAGTCATCATTCCGCTGTCGACCATAGCCACCCGTTTGAACGGCAACCTGGGGACGTCAGGGGCCGGCGAGAGATGACCCCTGACCATGCTGGCAGGTGTGGCCGGTGTCATGGACCGAAGGCTGCGCGCGGGAGTACCGCCGTATGAGTCCTCATCGCTGTTATCCATGTTGTTCAATTCAGCGAATAGGCTCTGATGCTGCTGGGGCGTGGCCGTGATGCTACCACGGTGAACAGGGGCACTAGCAGGGCTGCTCTGAGCGGTCGATGGATCTTCGCTAAATTGCCGTTGACGTTGGCTCATGGAACCACGGTTCATACGCGCCCGCATCCGCTGGGCAGGGTTCGCAGATGGTGATCTCATGTCTGTATAGCTATACTCCTCGTCGCTTGACGTTGAAGCAGTGCTGTCGAACGAGTACGAGTCTTGGCTTGCCGGCAGGAGAGGAGGACGTCTGATAGACTCGGCACCTCTGGGTGCTCGGGGCCCAGATTCCGTCTCAGTCGCGGTGTCCTCGGACTCATCAGTGGTAATGTTCTCAAGACCCGTCTCAAACTCTTCGGTTTCGGTCGTTTCCGTACCCCTCTCGTGCGCAGTCTCAAAAGCCTCGCTGGCCTCGGTGGCAGTGTCGAAGCCACCCTCATGAGCCGTCTCGAAGTGATCGCTACTCGACTCCTGGACGGTGCCGATGTTGAGATGAGGAATCCTGTTGTTCGAGGTACGGAAAGGATTGGTCCGAGGAGAGGGCGCTTCGGAAACATCGTCCCAGTCAGGGTCCTCGACCACTTCGATCCGGCTTGGGCGGTGGCCACCCAACTGTGTGACCTTGAAGTTTGGCTTCTTGGACTCCCTAGATTCAAGTTTGCGGCTCTTCTTGGGTGCTGGCTGAGGATCACTTCTGAGTTTCTCGACTTCATCGCGAGCATCCTGGAGCATGCGCTTCAGTTCAAGCTTTTCGGTCTTCTCGCGATGGATGTTGGTCCTGAGGGTCTGAATAGTGCGCTGAGCATGGGAAAGAGAAGCCTTGAGCGTTTCGGTTTCGAGACCAGAGTGGCGAGGCGTCATTTTCATGGGCGAAGGAGGCGGTGACTGTTCCGGACCGGTGTTTCTGTCGCTGCCGGAGTTGCGGTCCTCATCACTCACACCACGAGTGGATTCCCGCTCTAGCATCCTACCCCGCTGCACTGAGAAAGCCTTGGCTAGCTCCTGATTCTGGCTCGTGAGCTCGTCGACCCTCTTTTGAAGCGTCAAACGTTCCGATTCGAACACTACAGCATTGCGCCGGCTGGTGCCAAGCTCGATTTCGAGGTTCCTGATAGCAGCCGAATGCTTCTCCTCCTGCTCGGCCACGTTCTCCTTGAGCTCCTCCAACTCCCGCTGAGTGGCATTCTTCTCAGCCTGCAGTGTAGCCAGGGCCTGGGTGAGCTTCTTCTCGCGCTCTGCACCTTCTTTTTGCGAGGCTATGAGCTCATGGATTTGCGTTTCGAGGTTCCAGTTCTCATCTTTGTATCGGTGCTCGCTCTCGTCCAAGCTCTTGATGTGCTGTTGAAACCCTTCGGCCTCCAGTTCGAGCCTCGACCTATCCGTCTTGACCTCCTTGAGTTCCTCTTCCTTCTCCGACAAGAGGGCCTGCAGGTTTCGAACTTGTGCAATCAACGAGGTACTAATTTCGGCAGCAAATTCGATGTCATGGATCCGGCTGGCAGGTTGGTTGCGCAATTTACGGTTGGGAACACTGAACTTGGTAGGAGATGGTGTAGCCAACGTCTCGAACTTTGACGGACTCACAGAGCGCTAGAAACAAGAGTCAGTTCTGTGCTTAGGAGGCAAGCAATCTGGAAGTGGCATACCCTCCCGGCCTTCCCCTCGGTGGAATAGGGCGAACCCTGAGATTCATTGCTAGGAACCCTTTGCTTGGGAAGCAAAGCGCGCGCACTATCTCTAGCCACCTCATTGTAATCCTTTTCGATATCTAGAAGTCTTTGGCGCAAATCAGGATCAAGCTCAGCTTCGGACTGCAAGCGCTCGACCTCGCGAAGCTTCTCGGTAAGCTCCTTCTGCTGTTGTACAAGCGCGGTGCCCAGCTTTCCAGCTTCCTCCATCCGCCGTTCGGTGTCCCTCAGATGGGCCTGGATGGCGCGTTTTGTTTGCTCGGCCGAAGCGCCGGGAGCAAGGGCGAGGAGGTGGCCATCGAAGTTGGAGTGCCGGAGATGTGTTGGACCGGACGGGCTTATGACGAAAGGGTCAGCTGCCTCTCCGGGGGCCAAAGCCTCGACGGGCTTGTCAGATGCAACCGAAGTTGCCATGTTGCCCGAGGAAGCCCTCGGACAGGCAGGCCCCAAGATTTCGGGGCTTTGCCTGTTCACAGCACCGCCACGCAGTGTATGGCGGTGGTTTGTTTTGTTGGGATGCACGAAGCAACGTCCCCTATTTCTCCCTCGCTTTGTTGGACATCAATCGGATCTCGATCGGGGCGGGTGGTGGACAGACCCGGCTGCCGTAGTAAAACGTTAAAAAGATAGCTTAAAAAACAAGGTTCGGCAGCGGGTCTTTGGTGAAGTGGTGTGAAATAATAGGCGACCCCAATTTGATTGGGGTAAAGAAGATAAGTTGGACGATTAGTAGGAAGTAGTGGCCGTGGTAGCAGAATGGCGTATCGCAAACGAAGGAAAACTGGAAACCGAGAGACCGCAAAAAAGAGGGAAAGGAACACGTCGTGAAAATGCCGGTGGTGACAGTGCTGACAGGGTGAGGTGTTTTGTTGTTGACAGAATGAGCCTGTGTGCGGGCGGGTTTAACGCGACACAACAGAGGCCGATCGGATGGACAGACAGACAGACAAGACCGGACGTTGACGCACACCCCAAGGGAGGGTTGTGTAGGTCCTCGGCTGAGTGTTGACGTTGAGGGGGGGGGGAGGGGGGTCAATTGATCTGACGCGCCCGAGGCTAACAAATCACACAGCAGGAACCACCAAAAATCAAGCTGTGCGGCAAAACAAGACAACGTCGCGCAACACAATCAAGATTGACGACGGCCGTCTGCAGACTGCTGGCAGGAAAAAATTAGGAAAAAATGTAATGGCAAAAAAAAAAAAGGTCGGATTGACGGCGACGATAGCTGTGGGAGCGAGAGCGAGAGAGAGAGAGAGAGAGAGAGAGGGAGAGACTGGGTGAGTCCAGCAGCGAGGGAGTCAGGAATCTGCTGGATGTCTTCGATGCATTGGCGTGATGGGACAAACAATCCAGAACGGCGGGAGCAGAGCAGATCGCCCAGATGTTTGGTGGTGTTTTTGCCTCAGGCATCTCTGTGCCCGTGGCATTGCGGGGACTTGGCAGGCACCCATTGATCTCTCCACCCATGGAAGCAGGGCCAAGACGCCAGCGGGCGTCATCTCCCGCTGCTTTTGCAGCCTGCGGGCATTGCCCGAGATCAATGTCATCTCGTCTCTTCGACCTCACGGTGTCAGTGGAAAGGCAGAATTGATAGGTATCAAAGAACACCACCTAGAACGAACACCCCCCTCCAATGTTCAGGATAACTGTGACCGGCAGCTAGCAGGGGTCTACAATATCCCATCCCGCACCCCAAAGGCCGTTGAGATGTGAATCCGTTCACGATTCACGATTGCTATTTATATAGAGCTGCTGAGCTGTCCTCCGCCAATTGCCAGTCACAGTGAAGATGTACACGATCCGAGATCCGATTCGTTTAAAAGCGTCAATCGCCTCCAGTCCCACTCCCGGAGATAGACGGGGGGCCATACAAATTGCAAAGCCTTGATTCAATTTATTTTGACTGGAGTCACCGGGCTGTTGGTCGGTACCACGGATTTCCCCCAATGCTACCAGCTTCCCTCTCATCACCGCCTCTTGTTGAGCGCTTGCTACTGCATGTTCTGCAAGCCATCTGGCGATTTCTCCTCATTTTGCACGCGCGGTGGCTTTCCCTCAACCAGAAAGCCAAAGACGGCAACGCGCCAGGCACAAGATGCAAGGCACATGCGCAAAACGGGGGGCTGACTCGCCGGCTCGGTTTCAGCGCAGCGATGCTCCCTGCCCCGCACAAGCTTTCAATTGCGCTTGCCCCTCTGTGGGAAATTCTGGAACGGAATGAATTGCTCCACCAAAAACTCGTGGTGGAGCCCTAAGGTATGAAAATGTGCACTTCACAAATCGAAAAAGGGGCGTCGCAACATTTCTCACGCGCCAACGCGTAAAGAGGATATCCACTCTACATTTCACGTGACTGCTTTTGAGCTACATGCTGCGATCATGTGAATGTGATATCCACTATTCTTCCCATCATACAATCATTTCGTCATAGCCTCCAGATGCAAACTCGTTCACTGCTTCCTGGAATCACAACTTTATCGCCCATTTGATGCCAGAACCTGTGTAACTGAAGTCACCAATCCAACTCCTTGAACCCCTTATCAACCTTCTCCCCTAACCTCGTGATAACGCTTTCCAACACTTTGCCCTCTCCTTGTACCTTTGCCCGTTGCCTTACCCTGCTATAGAATACCGGACAGTCCCTACTGTCACATTTTATCTCGTGCTCTCCGCCGTCCCATGAGCCCAGTCCAATACAGCTCTGGCAAATCTTGACCAGGTCATTGTAGCCCTTCCTCTGGCTATTCAATCTTGCTTGCAGCACGGCAATAGTCCCTAATTGGTCGTCTTTGCATTTGCCGCAAAGTGGCATCTTTTCCTCCTCTTCGTCTGCTTTAGCCTCCTGTGCTTTAGCCTCCTGTTCTTCAGCTTCCTCTTCTTCTTCTTCCTCTTCCGCCCTATTTTTCCCTAGCTCAGCCTCCTCTACCACCTCTTCACCTAATTCCTGGTCGTATTCCTCACCGTCGTTTTCCTCCGCCTCAACTTCCCCATCTTCCACCACCTCCTTGGCCACCACCTCCTCCTCTTCATCCTCTTCCTCATCTTTTCTCTCCTCGTCTTCTTCCCCTCCCTCATCTCCCTCACTTCCCTCTTGTATCTCATCATCAACACCACCCAAAGCAGGCATCACTGGTGGCTCCAGCTTGACACCGCAAGCCAAGCAGGTCATCGACGCCAGGAAATACTCCATGGTCTTCTTTCCTTTCCCGTTGTCATTCTCGTCATCGGCATTGTGATCCGTATCTCCCGCCGACTCCGTGTGCTGGTGCTGCGCCCGTTTGGCCGCCTGCACCTTTGGAATCTCGTCATACCAGCTCCTCACGTTTGCCCCCACCAGGTTGAATATCCTCTCCAACGGCGGGACCAAGTTCTTTTCAATATAATAATCCGCATCCAACTCCAGCCCCTCCGTCTCTGCTCGCTCCAGTAGTTCCTCGGGCGCGATGCACCGATCAATCAGCCTCGCCCCGGGAGCCCCAGTGGCAACCACATACGGCACTCGTTCTCCATACTGCGGCTCGGCCCGGACATCCTCTGCCATCTTCTTCCCCGCTATAAGCGCCCCCGCCGGCCCCGGACCCTTTGCCGAATACGTCCCAAGTTTCACCTCCCTTGCGAAGCAAAAGTCCTGAACAGAAACGCTCCCCGTCATGATCTTTAAGCATTGCGTCTGAAAGTACTCCTTGACCTTGCTCAGATCCGCCGTCTCAAACAGTATCCTCAGCGCCTTCTCCTCAACCTTTTGTTCCGCAGGCGTCCCGTCCCTCCTCACCGTCTCGATTCCCTTGGCGTCAAGCTCTGGCACTTTCTGCCCGGGAAACTCGTACTTGTACCCCACGTACCTCTTCTTCGCCAGCAGAACGCACGGCTGGTAGACCTTTTCAAACTTCAGCTTCATCGGCCGCGGGTTCATGTCCGTGATCTCCTTGGCGATCTCGGCGCCAATGGCAAAGGCCTGCTCCCGGGTGCGGCCGGGAAGGTGGACAAACAGCGAGTCGGTGTCTCCGTAGACGACATCCGCTCTCCATCGGGCGACGCTGTGGATGTACGCTATCGCTCGTTCAAGCGTCTCGCGGCCGGTTTGGACGATGCTGTCGGCGATCTCGGAGCAGGGCATTCTCCCCGAGAAGGAGGCCGACGTGTAGCCGTACGTGACGTTTGCCAGAAGCTTAAGAGCGAGTTGTCGATTGTTGAGGAGCTGCTGAAGCGTCTTGTCGTCTTTGTCTTGCTTCATTCCCGATTTGACCATGACTCTTGTTTCGAGGATCTCCGTCAGCATCTTTGCGAGCAGAGATTTTCGAATGTTGGGTTTGCAATACATCATGCCGTTGGGGGCGATGTTGATGTGCGGTTCGAGGAGTTTGAGCAGGCCCTCCCGTCGTTTGTACTCGGTAAAGCCCATCTTGCTGGTCCCGCGCCAGTTGACGATGCGGCCGAGGCAGGTGGAGTAGCAGTAATTGTAGGCGATCATGACGCTTGGGTACAGAGACTGAAAGTCAAGGACCAAAACCGGACTGGTGTAGAAATTGCTTTGGGGCTCCATGACAAGAGGCAAACATTCGAGGGCGTTTTGGGAGCCGACTTGTTTCCGGCTAGGAGATATCAACACAAAGTTCTCCGGTTTGGCGATGCGGAACATGATGGACTCAACCTTGAACTGCGAGCCTCGAGAGAAGACGGAGAAAAAGTCGACACCCAACAGTCTGGCTTGCTCGCTTGTTCGGGGGATCAGTTCGTTGGCCTCCAAGATCTCAATATTCATCTTCGTCCTCTTGAGATGATATCGCAACACTTTGGTCAAATCCCTCGGCCGTCCACTTGAATACCACTCCGTCAAATCCTTCCACGAAAAGTGCGGTATTCGACGGTGCAGTAGATGCCAGACCACATTTTCCATCGTGTACTGCAGCAGATTCAACTCCCCACGCATAGCCCTCCACACATTGATCACATGCCTCCCGGTGACATGAATCATAGATGTCGTGTTGAAACCCCAGCGATCAGCCTCTCTCCCTGACTTGCCGAAAGAAGGAGACTCCCATTTCATACGAGAGAACTCATTGCAGAGATCATATTCATACTGTCGGCCTGCCCGTTCCATCAGATAGCCCCATGAGCTCCCGTGGACTTCATACCCAGTCAAGATATCGGGATCATGCGTCCTCACAATCTCCACGATCTTGTTCATCAGTTCCAGCTCCGTGCTTTCCTCGGCCACCTCGACATTGCTAGGCATCTGCTTTCGAATCTTCTCCGCCAATACGCCATCTTCTGAAAGCACAATGATGCCACTCAACGTCCCATTCTCTACTTGACTTCCGCCAAAGAGAACCTGCTCGTCCGATCGCACACACCAAAAGAGACATTGAATCTCGTCCTCTTCCGGGTTAGGCACCAGCTTCCCGCGAGTGTTGACGTGGAGCTCCAGACTCATAGTGCTCATGTACAGCGTTTCATACTGGACGCTCGTCGACTTTGTCTTCTGGGAGTACTTGAAGCCATGCTTATTCTTCGGAGTTGCGCCAATTATCTGTGACATGAGATAGGGGTTTGCGCTCTGCGTGTTGGCCAGGATGGACTGATTATCGTCTGACTTCCCCAAAGAAGTATCCCGATTCTTCGTCTTGTCATTCCACCACTGGCTGACTTCTCGGAAGCTGGGAGATGGTGCGGCGATCTCCCATGATCGCAGTGTGCATTCGCCCCGTTGTCTTTCGTAGGATGCCTCAAGCTCTCGCAAATCAGGTCCCTGCTCCGGCTTCACGCCATAGGTGGCTGGTGACTCGCCTTTGGGATCAAAGTCCGGAAGATACGGGAGGGTGTTGCCGTCCAATCGGTATTCCTTGCCTGCGTACTCTCGTGGGCGTGGGGGGACGTCTTTGTCTTGACCATAAAAAGCATCTTGATAGATCACATCCGGTAGTCCACAATGCTGCATGGTGGATAACACATCCTGGGCTGTTGGTGGTGAACCAAGAAGAAGGAACATGGTCGTCGGACCATCCCAGATATACCTTGGGACTGGAGAGCGCTTGGCTGCCTTCGGTTTGGCTCGTGAATCATCTGCTGTTCTGATGCTCGACCGTTTCTTCTGGCTCGACTGAGGGCCTCGTATGGACATAGCAACGTCAAACGCCACGTGCTTCTTGGGCGTTTCCTTGTCACCTTTTGAAGGCCCATTCTGTTGACTGAGTCTCATCTGGGTATGTGGGTTCCGGGGGTCTTTGACAACAGGGAAACTCAAAGTCGCATGTTTTGTCTGTTTTTGCGAGTTTCCTCTGACAGCAGACTTCGGCTGTGGGGTCTGGGGCGGTCTTATCAAGGCGCTCTTGCCGCTATCCTCCGTATTGGATAACACTTGGGCATGAAAACGAAACTGTTCAAGCACACCCGCGTCACTCTTCGAGTGTCTAAGCTTCGGCCTCTTGGACCGACGGCTATCTGGTTGGGTTGCTGAACGACGTTTTGCGTTGTTTTGGGGTGCTGGTTTAGGCCCTGATCCATCTTCTGCAGACTTCGCCATCAACCTTTCAAATTCGCGAATGACGGCGCCAGATGTCGAGATGCGCGGCCGCGCGCCAATACGATTGCCGCTGACAATGACTCCCCTACCGAGTCCATTGACTGTCCGTTGTATGGTTGCAATCGCTTCTATTTCCTTCAAGTCCGGGGCATATTGGCCTTTGGGCACGTGTATTTTGGAACCACCTGGTCCGGTCGTTTGATTGGCCTTTTTGGTTTTGTCCTCTTCTGACTCCTCAGAAAACAGCTGTTTTGCCTCTTCGCCAACCTCGAGTTCCAAGATCTTTTGCTCGTCGATCTCGATATTGCTCGCCACATCGGGGTTGGCCGCCAGCAATTGCTCTTCGAGGCCCAAGGCACGCAGCAAAGTTTCCGGAAACATATCCTCAACTGACTGCAAAGTGGTTCGGATGTCGTCCTCCAACGGCAAAGGTTGAACGTAATTGGAAAATGTCAGCTCCTTATACTCTTCCTTATTCACCTCATCCTGTATCAGTTGGTGAAGCTGCACCCGGTGCTCTGCTGCGTTGATCCAAGGAGGTGGTGAAGAATGCCGTGGGTTGGCAGACATTGAAACCAGCACTTCAGGAGGGAACGGGCTGCTCCCGGCAGTCGCGTTTCCCTGTAGCTTTTTCCTTCGCTTGGTTTCATCTTTCCATAGCCCAGCCATGCTGTGCACAAGCTTGATATCAGACGGCAACGGATGTTCTCGCTCGATAAAACCATGGTGTAACGGCCGTTCTTTCACCTCTTTGCGGTTGAGAATATCTTGCACACAGATATCTACCTCGATTGCGCAATGGCTTGAGCGAGGCAATTCGAGCTCGTCTGTGATCAAGTCGTACGGAATGGTGTTGCTGTCCCAAATCCGTGGAGGATCGTCAGGCCCAGCAGGTGCTGGGATAGGAGACCGAAACCCAGCGTTGTTCGCCTCAAGATAGTCGCAGCCGTACAAGTTGTAGTCCGCCATGAATTGCAGAAGAAATTGTAGGTGAGCTTCGTAAGGCTGGAACTTGCGGTTCATGATCAATCCCTGCTGTAAAAGGTCGGCCAATCTCGTCATGACCAGGGGGTTGAGCATGTAGATCTTGAGGTAAAACCGGTAGCCCACGTGGAAGCCATAGAATGGAACACCTTTGACTAACGTGATTCGAGCAACAAACCGCGGCCGGTCGCGATCTCGATCTCTTCTATAATTGACGGCGAGAGCCTGGTCAATGGACACATGGAGTTTCAGGATAAATTCCGACACTACAATTGAGTCAGATGCGCCATATATATTCATTTCGTAATGGCGGTCTTACCCAGTTTCCTCTCCAGCGGCCCCTGATACTCGACGTAAAGATATGGAAAAGCCCCATGGATGTGAGCGCAGACCTTCTGGCCTGATTCAGTTGATCCGAAAATGCGAACCACTGGAAGCTTGGGCTCCTTCGCAGCCTGGGAGGCGCGATAGTCCTTTCGCAACTGGGGATCATATCGTGTGGGGGTGGCTTGGTAGTGATCGATGCAGTTGAGGCGGACACGAAAAGACTCCATTTTCTTTGATCACTCATTCGTGATAGTGACAACGTGTGGGTGATGAAAGCTCTTGAAAGCGCACATGTCAAAATACCCAGGCGATGGGTCAGGAATCATCTTTGGCAAGGCCTCGCGCCGACGGGGCCCTGGAGCAGAGTGAAGATGAGGAATCTTCCAAAGCTCGGATGCGCCCAGAGGGAGCATTTCTTTCATGTTGCTCTTACCTGCCGAGGAGCACAACGCGTTTCAATGCAAGTGTCGCGCCGCTGAGTGGAACGTCGGGTTCGCCAAAACACGTGGGATCCAAGCATCGACAAAGAGAGTGCGTGCCAGGGTTAGGGTCTTCTTTGGGTTGTGTTTCGCCTCCCAACGATTGCAGTCTGAAGATCTTTGGGACAATAAGATTCAACAAATGCAAAGCATGTACTACAGGCTAGCCAGATCACGAATCGTTGAATTTTCAGCATAGGATCTACCGACTAAAACCAGCGGAATATGCATTTCCGGAGCAAGTGTTTTTAGTCAAGGCCGAGGCTTGGCGCCAGAGCTCCGTACCTTGTCGCATTTGATATCCGCGGTCCTCAACTTTTCTTAATCTTCCCAGTTCAATACCTCAATCACGACATCAAAATGCCACCACCAAACAGACCAGAACAACAACCACCTGTTGCCGGCGCCAACGCCGCGCCCGCAGGTGCTTCCTTAGCTCACCACGCCGCCGGCGTCGCCCGCAAAGAAGACAACATCTACATTCCCTCGTACATCTCCAAACAGCCATTCTACGTCTCCGGGCTTGACGACCAGGATGATTCCCTCCAGCATCAACGCCGCGCGACAGCCAAAGACGACGAAGAAGCCGCCCAGCGCGCCCTCCTCGACTCCAAAGGCCGCAAAGCAGCCCCCGCACGAACAAAATGGGTGAAGGGCTCCTGCGAAAACTGCGGCGCCATGGGCCACAAGAAAAAGGACTGCTTAGAAAGGCCAAGGAAACTTGGGGCCAAGTTTACCGGAAGGGATATCCAGGCCGACGACAGGAATCTCAAGGACGTGAAGCTAGGGTATGAAGCGAAGCGTGATGTGTGGGCTGGGTATGATCCGAAGCAATACAAAGAGGTGGTGGATGAGTACAACATGATTGAGGAGGCGCGGAGGAAGCTGGTAGCCGAGACTTCCAATGGTGAAGATAAGAAGTCTTCCGAGGAGGAAAATGGAGGCGAGGATGCATACGAAAAGGGATTTAAATACGCCGAGGAGTCTGACTTGGGCAAGGACCGGACGACGAAGAAGTCGATGCGCATAAGAGAAGATACAGCAAAGTACCTCCTCAACCTGGACTCAGACTCGGCCAAATACAACCCCAAGAAGCGTGCGTTGGTGGATGCCGGTGCGATAGCGGACAAGTCGGCGCAGGTATTTGCAGAAGAGGCTTTCCTCCGCGCATCTGGCGAGGCAGCAGAGTTCGAGAAGGCTCAGAGGTATGCTTGGGAAGCCCAAGAGCTGAAGGGCGACACCAGCTTGCACCTGCAAGCCAACCCCACCGCCGGTGCCTTTGCGCGCAAGAAGGAGACGGAGGAGCGAGAAGCCAAGAGGAGAAAGAAGGCCGAGCTATTGGCTAGCCAGTATGGCGAGCAACCCCTTGTGCCAGAGGCCCTCAAGGCCACCATCACAGAGTCGGAGACGTTTGTGGAGTACGATGAGGCTGGTCTCATCAAGGGCGTGCCCAGAATGGTTGGTCACAGCAAGTATCCCGAGGATGTCTTAATCAACAACCACACTTCTGTCTGGGGCAGTTGGTGGTCAGATTTCCGATGGGGATATGCTTGCTGTCACTCGTTTGTCAAAAACAGCTACTGCACAGGAGATACAGGGAAACAGATCGCCAATGAGGAATGGGACAAGTAAATGTAATCGCTGTACTATAGAAAATGTTCATGATACCCCTGATTTGGAGCATACCAGACTGTCCATCAAGGTACACACTCAGGTTCCGGAAATATCTTATCAGGAGGTGCAATCTACGGCAGTATCACATCACATGCAGACAAATTACGGTGGAAAAGCAGAGGTCCTTCAGAAGAGCTGAGGCTCGATTGGTGACTCGCTGCCGAGTATATCGTACGGTAAATCTCGATGCATTGCACGCCGACTAACGCCTGTAAAGCAGCATGATGCAGAGGCCCCAAGTTCCTGCCAAGACCAGTTTTCGTAGCCCGTCCCTCGAAGTCCCAATCAATTCCCTTTGGTATAAAAAGATGCCTCTAAATTTACTCCTCGTCCTCCTCGGCCTCACCCTCGCCACCCTCGGCGGCCTTGGCCTTCTTTCTCCGGACACGGCCGGGGCGGCCACCACCGAAGGGGGAGGTGAGAGCGAAGTCAATGTGCTTCTGGGAGTCGAGACGGACGACGAAAGAAGGAACGTTGACGATCTGCTTGCCGACACGGATGTGGCGCTGGCGGATAAGGACACGAGCGTGGTGGATGGACTTGGCGAGACCCAGCTTATAGACGAGGGTCTGGAGGCGGCGCTCCAAGAAATCCTCAGCCTTGAGGGCAAGGACGTAATCGAGCTTCATGCGGGACTCGTCGAGCACACCGACGCGGACAAGACGGCGAATGAGGGCATTGCCTTCGAAGAGACGCTTGGGGTCCTTCTCGTCAAGGGTAAGAAGCTCACTGTGGTCGTTTTGTTAGCATTTTTCAAGATATTTTAAAACTAGCAAGGTTGGAGAAAAGCTTACCGGGCAGCACGACGAATCTTGGAGAGGGTGAGCAGGACGCGCCACACCTCACGCTTGTTGCGGAGACCGTACTCGCCAACGAGCTTCAACTCGGAGTCCCTGAGATTCGGAAGGTTAGTCCAGGATCACAATCGACATAAGCTGAGTCAAGCTCTAGCTTAGTGGCCGGTGATTGATTTGCAGGCATGATCGGAGCTGGCGACGGCGAGGGTTCGCAAATCTCGAGCTGCCAAACAGAGGCCGCAATCGATGAGGGAAGAGCGAGTCGATCAAACATACAAACGAGCGGCCTCGAAGGGACGGCGAGGGACCTTAGCGGTCTTGGAGTACGAGTGAGGGGCCATCTTTGTCGTTGAGGCTGGTGAGAGTCGATCGGTCGAGTAAAATTTCCAAACTCTGGACCTTCCTTTGGTGTTCACAGAAAATAGAATGGCATCCGGAGGGGTGGGTTTGTGGTGGTTCGTGCTTGCGGGTCCGCCAGCTTGCCCTAACAATGGCTGGTTGGTTGAGAGCAGCCCGCAGCCAGCTTAGTCACCCGCGTGCAAATCCCGACCCTCAGATTTGCGTTCACACAAAATTCCCAAATTCGCCAGCCAGCGACAACACCATCTCGACAGATCTCGACCCACGACGACAACCCCATAATCAATCACAATGGGTCACCCCGCTGGTCTCCGTGCTGGTACGAGATACGCCTTCGCCCGGTCCTTCCGGGAGAAGGGTATGATCAGACTGTCGACGTACCTTAAGCAGTACAAGTATGTTCGAGGACTGATGCAGCGACTCTTGGGACTCGGGTGCTAACCGATTGCAGGGTTGGCGATATCGTCGACATCAAGGTCAACGGTGCCGTCCAGAAGGGGTAAGCGAACATCCCGGTTTTCCTAAACACGAATTCGATTGCGCTGGCTGGACGAAGCGGGGAATCTTTATCACCAAAGTCGAAATTCCGGAGGGGAATGGCGGCGCGATGGACATACCAGACAAGACTTGCGTGCAGAATTGGGGACTGACTTTGTCGCAAACAGTATGGCCCACAAGGTCTATCACGGCAAGACTGGCGTCATCTACAACGTCACCAAGTCCGCCGTCGGCATCATCATCTACAAGAAGGTCAAGCACCGCTACATCGAGAAGCGCCTCAACGTCCGTATCGAGCACGTTCAGCCCTCGCGCTCCCGTGAGGGTTTCCTTCGCCGCGTTAAGGAGAACGCCGAGCTCAAGAAGAAGGCCAAGGCCGAGGGCAAGCCCGTTCAGCTTAAGAGACAACCCGCCCTCCCCCGCGAGGCGCGGACCATCTCCATCAAGGACAACAAGCCCGAGACTGTCGCCCCTGTCGCCTACGAGACCACGATCTAAGGTGTTGCAGGAAGGCGGATGAGGTGGTGTTCTTTATGGGTTGCTTATTTCTCACTGCATGGGGTTCATTGCGTTCGGCACGGAAAGATGCCCTGCATGGATTTGGTCTGGGATGCGGGAGTGCTGATAGGAAACAAAATACCAATGGCATGACCAACAAAGAGCGACTCGAAACGCATTGTTCATCCGGCGTGGCTTGCTTGTGAAGACCAGATCTGGACCGGCGAGTCCAACCTCCGCGATGCTGGTCACTCGCTGGCATATGAAAGCAGACGCCCAAGGCTCGCTCTAGCCCAAGGGACTACGGCACAAACATGGCAAGAAAAATAGAGCAAATCCAACAGAACATCCACCCATCTACGTGACAATTTCCCTTCCCCAGTCATGGTAGCTTTTTGTCTTGTGATACGCCTCAGTACCGTCTTCGAGTGCTTGCATGCTTCGCTCCTCTCTCAAAGGCGTTTGATGGGTAAGGCACATGTTTTCCCTCTTGTCGTATCCTGGACGTTTGACATATCTCAACCAATCAACTTGGGGAGCCTGGCATTGTCGTGTAAAGTATTCCCACCCAGTCAGGGGCACCTGTACCGGACATCTCCATATATCTATCAGCTGGTCTCCCAGTACGCGTGTGGAGTCGCGTGTGCTCTTTGGATCCGGAAACTCATGGCTTCTTAGAGTCTCTTCCTCTACCCAGACAGCAGTTGGGGAGTGCGAATTGAACCATAGAATCATTTGGCATGGAATTGATGAAGGAGACACCTGGAAACCTTTGCTCATTGCCATCCCGTGCAAGGTTCGGGTTGAAGCCTGAATGTTCAACCATGCGACAAGGCGGTTCATGATCGCCACGCTCGGCCAGAACATACTCTGAAGAAGACATTGTTTTACATGGCGTCCTGTTAAAAAGAATCGTTCTTTGATAGGACTCACAATCAAAAATTGGAGGACACTCGGGAGACCTCAGCTACCTTAATGTTGCCGAGCTTCAAGGCTGTCGAGTGGAACCTGGAGGTGGCCTTCCACCCGCCAGTAGGAGGCGGCTTGAGTCGATGAATTCCCCGCAGTCCACTCATGGGGCCGTTACCCCACTATCGCCAGAGCTATCCAGGATCCCGAAAGTGCACGCATTTGCCGCCCCTCTGCCGCAGGGCCTCTTGATCTGATTCGGCTGTACTTCTTACACACTTGGATCAATTGGATACTCGGATTGACGGGCACAGCATTTGAGATTACACCGGCTGGCACCACCGGGTCATCATTTTTCATCAGCTTCAGCTTTATAGTCACCTATTCAAGAGGACGGGCAAGGACAACAGCATTCAACACGTTGATTCCGAGGCTCAGAGCTGAAGGTCAGTGAGTGTCGGACCACTTTTTGAGCCTTTTCCACTCGATCATTAGACATGAGCATTTGGAACCTCAAAACTGCTGGTTATCTAAACCTCTGGCACTTCCCTCAGTAAGATATCAAAACTAACTGAACCACAGACCTCACTCACGGACACCTACGCCCATCTTCATCCTTGAGCCACAGAGGCAATAGTCAATATGCTGCCTCACACCCCCTCCGAATCTCCTCCTTCCAACCTCGCCGCTCTGGCAGAGGACCACTACTTCAGCGCCAACCCCCCACCCAAGGACCTTCAGAAGCACGTTGCTCTGGCAGAGGACTTTATTGACTTTCATTCAAAGGCGGGGAGAAGGTTGGTGCTGGTTACTTCGGGGGGTACTACTGTGCCGCTGGGTATGTTGATCATCAACAGAGATGGTTATATTTCCGCGTAAGGGGGGTTGCTAATGAGATTGTTGGAAAACAGAGAAACAAACGGTGCGGTTTATTGATAACTTTTCGGCTGGTACGAGAGGAGCTGTAAGTGATGTTTTGATCCTGATGCTCTCTGCCCCTTATTGCCAAGGTGACGACATGCATTCGATGCTAGTGTCCAGGGGTGAAGTCTTTCTAGGCTTCAGTTGGAGTCATCCGAACAGCAGTCGAGGATTTGGACTCTAGAAGGAAGGGAAACTGACAATAATTCAGACTAGCGCCGAGTACTTCCTAGAAGCAGGTTACGCTGTGCTTTTCCTGTTGGTTTTTCCTACTTTTCATTTCCCTACTGGAGACCTGGCAGGCTAACACAACGATAGTCACCGGCAATTCTCCCTTCTTCCCTACTCCCGCCACTACAGCCATGCCACCGACTGTTTTCTTGACTTCCTCCGCGAGGGACCTAACGGCAGCGTGGTAGCTCGTGACGAAGACGCTAGCAAGATGCTCAACGTCTTGCGGAAATACCGCGAGGCGCGTGACAAGAACATGCTTCTTGTTCTTCCCTTTGTCAGCATCTCCGACTATCTCCACGAGCTCCGCAGCATTGCACAGTTGATGAAGCCTTTGGGGCCTAAGGGACTGCTCTATCTCGCCGCGGCAGTCAGCGATTTCTTTGTGCCCGTAAGTTGTCCTTCTTTCTGTCACATTTGTCAGTACTGACTGGATGGAAAGCCCGATCGCATGTCTGAACATAAAATCCAATCCACCGACGCAGCCGATGCCTTCAACAAAAAGTCAAAACCGGTCTCGGAAGAGGAAGAAACCTTTGACAACTTTGACTCGTCCCCCTCGGTCCCGCGGAGCAAGCGCCTCGTCGTCGACCTTGATCCCGTCCCCAAGTTCCTCAAGAACCTAGTAGAGGGTTGGTCGCCAGAGGGAATGATCGTCTCCTTTAAGCTGGAGACTGACCCCAAGATCTTGGTCCACAAGGCGAGGTACTCGCTCGATCGGTACCAGCATCACTTGGTGATTGGTAACTTACTGTCGACGAGAAAGTGGGAGGTGGTGTTTGTCGGCCCCGGGAATCCGGACAAGTGGATCAGGGTACCGCAGAGTGGGAGGATTCAAGATATTAAAGAAGCGGAGAAGGATGAGCCGTTGGATCCAAAGAGCTTGCCGGAACAGGAGCCGGAGGTGGAGATTGAGAGCTTGATTATCCCGGCGGTGGCGGAGTTGCATACTAAGTATATCAAGAATTCCGAGGAGAAGAAGCTGGGGGCTTGAAGGATAGATGATGCTATGAAGGGGCCGAGGTTTTGGTTTTGCGCACATAGACGTAGCAGAGCATAAGGAGCAGGCACTGGGTATGAGGTATGGCATTGGCAAGCATGGCGGCTTTTATGGTCTTGTGTACTTTGGTATCAGACGTGTAAAGTTCGTGTACAGGAGGGCATGCAAGTTACCGTCACGATAGCATCAACTATGTCCTTCAGTTTTTCGACCTTCTTCAGGTTGGCTGGACCACAGCATGTCAAGTATGACGGATGACTCAAAACAGAGCGCTCATCTACAAAAAAGCAGACTTTTCTTTTGCCTTGAAAAGCTTCTGCGTATATCAAACAAAGTACAGCTGATGATGGGGCCCTCAAGTCCTAAGGCTGGTGGTGGACCCTCAACTTCGCTTCTTTACACAATCTCTCATAGACACGAGTTCCACCTCGAACTCCAACAACAGAAAACAGGGCGTGTGGCTCAGTTGGTAGAGCGTTCGCTTAGCATACTCAAAAATCCTTGCCATCTTCACGATGTCAGGGATACCCATTGTATGCGAAAGGTCCTGGGTTCGATTCCCAGCTCGTCCATGATAACTTCTCTTTTGCTCTCCATGGGCCATGAGGAAGCATCTTTTTTGCGATGTCTTTTCTGTCTGGCTCGGGTCGGGTGGGAAGTTATGGTTGAAGGTACGCTGGTTGTCAACCGAGGTGCTCGGCCGCGAGATGAAGCTATCACCAGTCAGGCTTTGGCTCGTTAAATGGAGAGGTTGCTACGCAGTTTAGATATATGGTAGTGTTTACTCAGTTGACCATTTTAGTTAATGCCGTCTGTTGAAAAGTAGCTACGCAGTCTAGGGATAAACAATCTCTCAAGCCGCACCACTGGGCTTCTCCCTTGGGATCTTCTAAAAGTCATCACATCAACACCGGTTCAATATCAGCTGCTGTTCAGGTAGGGTTGTCTCCAAGAGTCCCATCGCAAACACTTGGTAGAAAAGTCAAACGCCTTGGTGAAGAACGTCAGAGTCTTTGACCTTGTAGTTATGGTTTCTCGAAGAGATACCTCCTCACGATGTTCGACCTCCCATCAGACAAGTACAGTCATTTAACCAGAGGCAGCGAGAGGTCAGGAGAGGCACACAAATCTGCAGATACCCGGCCACAAAACTTGGGACTCCGGGCTGCCATGTCTCATATGCCAAGAACCCCTTTCTCAGACATGAACCCGCAGGCCCCTATTCAAGTGTCTCTCCTCGCTATCTCCTTGAGGGCAGCGCTTTTCGTACGACAACCCTACCGCAAAAAAAACACGCCATCATGTCTCTCGATTCGGCGGCAGGCTTTCCTAGGTAGATAGCTAGTCCGGGACTTCCGTCCCCTATCAAAAACATTATCCAAACTTTACGGAGTATCTTTGCTAAATAGGTACAGATTGACAGACTTATGAACTATCATCACACCCCCCTACCCACCCCAACCTCCCCCTCAACATCAAGCAATCAGTCTTATGTTTTTTCTTCTACAATATTCTGCAACGTCGTTGGCTGGCAATATTGGACTGAGACATGCCTTAAAGAGGTAAGGCTTCCTTCAGCCCCACGAAAACTAAACCCTACGATAGCCAGCCACGTCAATTACGGCCCGAGCCATATATAGCAGGTGAGCGGCAAGAAGAAAATAGCTCTTCAATCCTTCCTCCCCCCGACCGTTACCCTCGTTTTCGGTATCGTGAGATTAGCCTCGTTGTAATTTCATGGGATAGACGCCTAATGGTCACGGCGCTGAGTTTCTCCCTCCATCCTCTCACCATCATGAAAGAAAACTCCCACGTTGCAGTGGCGCCACATGTGAAAAGACATTGTTCAATATCAAGGTCACAAAATAGGGGATGGGACGCGGCTGGAGCGGGTGGCTTTCCATCCGGCCAACCCCAGATGCTCATGGTTGGCTATCAATTGTCCATCATACGCCCATCTATGCTATCAGCTTCCTGGATGGGAACCAAAGTGTTGAGCAGGAGGTAAAGAGACGTCAATATTGACCATGCTGGCAGCGCACATCATGGCCGAGAAGCAGACCTGGCATGTTGAAGGATTGCTTAGTTTTAGCCGCCTGCTCCAGTACCAGTTGTAATGATGCCTTCATCAACTCCAACCAAGGCATCGTCTCGCAGGTTCCAACACATCATCGTCATCTGGTTGGTCTGACAGTCTATCCCAGCAGGGTAAATAAACAATATCAAGTCTTGCTTGACACTTTGACGAAGCAAGGTTCACTGGGCCGTCCCGAACAACGGGCACTTGTGGATGGGTCGTTTGGTGTCTAGCCGATTCGCCGGTGCCCGTCCAATGCCGTCTTTGCCTCATGCATCTGGTGCAATTAGCCGACTGCACTGGGTCGTATGTAAGTTGAAATGTCGACGATAGGGGCATGTTGGCGTCAACATGAACCTGCACTGGGCCGTGGTGCTTACGGCTTTTGCTGGTGTACAAAACAGGGGCGGGCTTCCGAATAATTGGTAAGACGCTCGGAAATGCATCGCGGAAAGTTTGTGTCAGACAGATTGCCAAGGGGCGTCCTTTTTGTGTGTACTCCGATGTCATTGTGTCACAAACTTGCTACCAACAGCTTCTCGATTGGCCACTTTGATTTAGAACCCCAACTGTGCAGCATGGTCGAGTCCGGTTTACGGTTGGGCATCCAACTTGCCTCCCCGCCTGTCTTTCGGAATCGACAAAGTTCCCGGGAAGGACAGACCGAAGTGATGATCAGAAGTGCCGGTAAAAATGGTTTCCCACTGCCTCACTGCAGCTGGTGCCCTGCGTGCCTTGGTTATCAAACTGGACAGGAGATGGCGGGTGACCCAACTGCAGGAGAGAGATGCGACTGTACGCTGGATGGTCGATAGTAGCTATTATCGACTTTACTGGCCGGCTGTGAGGGGAAGTTGGACCCAAATCTCCAAATTCTTGGAAAATCTTGCAGGTTTTCCTGGAAGAACCCCCTGTATCTGCAGGGCCCAAATGTAGCTTTAACCCACTGTGGACGGGCTGACGGGGGGATAGGAAGGCAACATCGAGATGTTTGATGACCAGTTGTCAAGAGCTTTTCCAATGATTTCCGCCGTGGCGTCTATCGACCGAGAAAATCGTCTCTGTGCATGTCAATCCTCATCTTTCAAAGGTAATCGACCGCCAAGATGAGGCTCTCTGCGTTATGGCTGGGCGCACTGGCCTCATCCAGCGCTCGGCATTGATGGGCATCCATTGAAGGTTGCTTCCGGAGATTTTACGCCGCAACGGTCAAACCCCCAGGCTGTTGAGACGCGGGAGAAGACGTGGGAAGATGGCGTTTCGCAGATGGGATTTGACCATCACCCAGGTTGTTGAGAGATAGCAGGATAGTGATAAAGCATCTCTATTGGTACGGAGCGTTTGTTACGGAATTAGCACCTGCCACAGTGCTGCCATCTTGATGGTAAAGTCTGGTCAGGGTAGGATCCGTACCTGGCCAACCTGGCGACCCTCAAGCGGGAATCTCGATGCTTATGGGTCTTTAGGGTGTGGTGTTTGTTTGATAACAGCTCACCGGATGGCAGAGCTCCATAATGCGAGAAAGGCTGCATTGCAGTACCAAACTCCGAGTCGCTCGCATGCTCGGTCAGAGACCTGTTTCGGACTTTGAGGAATTCCTCTAGCATCAAGACTCTGGTTGAAGAAGTCTCAGGGCGCGGTTCACTTCCAGAGAGGAGGCCGGAATGATCATTGGCTGGCCCTCTTCGAATTCGACGATGAACACCGCTTGATCGAGGCTGGGAAAATTGGAAAGAGCCCCACCCAGGTGCGTCATCATCTGAAATCACACAGACAGGGGCCCCACCAAGTGCGTGGCGCCAAGCCACAGACCTGTCCAAGTGCGACTGCCCAGCGTCAGCTCAACAGGGGCAGCACAGGAGGCGCAAATACCGAATGTTTCAATACGTGGATAAAAAGACTGGTACTGCAAAACAGGGACAAGGCCTTATAATCCTTACCTTAGGAAGATGGTAAGAGACTTCGAAAGACACTTATTGGGCCTTCAGAAGATAATCATTAGGCCTTCTCTACTGTATCAGAGGTATAATTCTGACATGCAATACCATCTAACTTGACCACGATGTAGTGGTCTTTTCATGCATGAAGATAGTGAGTTAATAGCTCTTGAAAAAGGTGTATAATATCATTAGGCACCTAGCCATTAAATGCCCTTATCCAGATAGAAGACAAGTGCGGATACAATACCTATCCCAAACATGCATGCAGCAGATGCAGAGCTCCAAGCCAGCGCCATTGCAACGCTTCGTGTCATTAAATCGTTCGACAGTTGCCATGGTCCACAAGCGGTGTGCCATCCTCAAAAGGCAACAAACAGTTGCCTTTTGCACAGGGTGGGTTTGAGCCTCTGAGAGGATCAATTGCTTGTATCCGTATCTGCGTAGGACGAGCGTCCGAATCTTACAAAGAAAAATATACACGCTAGAAGCCTATTGTCAGCTTAGTCACAAGGAAGCAGAAATGCACTACAATTCCAGTCATCAAACAACTCCATTTCAAGGGCGTCATTGCCTGTGACGAATAGTGTACACTCTCGGGACGTTGGACTACTGAACGAGAAAAGAGATTGTGTTGATATAGAGGCCAGGATAATTTCTTGGAAGCTCGGCCAGATGTGAGGTTGCTTTCAGTCGTTCCGCGGTGGAAATAGATTGATTGAACCGGATGGTAAGCGGACACGAAGTGAACCATCAGGAAGAGTCAACTGGAGCTTCTTCATTGGCCTGAAACAGTGACAGTAAGAAGTGTTGTAAGAAGCCAAATCCGGGCTTTGGGATACATCCACCCACTCTCGCCTTGGCAGGTGGCCTCCCCCGCCACACCACTGTCACCTCACTCAACGTCCAGCTGGCTGTTTCCGGGACGCATACTGCTCAAACCGTCCTCTCGTCGTCTCATCCAATCTATGTATTCTCGACCGTCCCAGAGCGTCAGGGCGGTCGAGGAAAATCTCAATGCCCCTGACCCTCCCACGTCACTGGAATCATGTTGACAACACGGGCCTAGCTTCCGCTCAAAGCCACACGCCAAAGATAACCGCGTCACCGATCAGGCACAGACCCATTGGGCCCCTGTTCCCTGCCGCTGCTGCTCACATCCCTTCCGATCCACCTGGAAATTGCCCAGGGCCGACGGCGAAAAAGTCTTGTCGGTCGCATCGGCTTGCGGAACAAGCGATCACTTACCCACAGGTGGGGGGGGTGCATGCCCCTGGCGAGCTTTTTTATTTTCAGAGGGGTTTGGCGATTCTTCGAGAACAATTTCGATTGTCAGCAGCTGGTGTAGAAAACACAACTGGCGGTCCAGGTGCTCTCCGACATCCGACGCCTCTCGGTCGTTGGCGTTTCAGGGCACAAGATGTCAGACAGGTATTGGAGAATAAGATTTTTAGGAATTCAATGCCACGAGCCTGCGGAGTAAAGGAAAGAAGACGACTCTATTATCTTTGCTGCTCCCACAGGCATCTGAATGCACATTTCCACAGCGGTACCACTTCATAGAGGGCTGCCCGTGTTGGGACAGAACCCCCAGTGCGTCCATGCGTGCGTGGGCTTCTTACCGTAAACCAACCCTGGCACCCGTATGGGTTCCTTGTCTGGCCTACCGTTCACCGTTCCCTCTGCCCACGTCGGTGCCTGCCATCACAGCACCACAAGCAGAGCAGTGGCCAGGGAGCACCGAATTGCTGGATAGGGCAGAAAGCGCACCCGTTGCTTGCCCGCAGACACGAGAGTCCGACAGAAGAGAATCCACTCCCGACGGGCAACAACACGCAAGCCTGCGAAATTCTCGGATTATCCGGTCCCCTTCCCTACTAATCCTATCGCCTTTTTATTTTTGTTTTGTGACGGGACTGCCTGTCTTGTGTCCTGCAAATACTTTTTTTTCCGGGCTCCATTTCGGTCCAGTTGCTCCAGTCGCTCCCAGTTTGCACCCCAAGCTGCTACCGGCGCCGACGGCACGTACCTTGGCACCAACCCCCAAAGTGTCTCGAAAGTCTCTCTGCAGCAGGCGTCTTCCCCGTGGCTCGTGGTTCGATCGCTGCCCAGACCGCCTTGACTCTCGCTCGTCCGCTCGTTACAGACTACCTGTCCCAGCATCCCGCATCCCGTATCTCCTGTACCGCATCTTTCACGTTCAGGCCAGCTCAAGCAATATCGCCTGGACACACAAGAGCACCCAGGGTAAGACGGCGAAAGCTGCAACACGCAACCGACGGGGGACAGGACGGTCCTTTTCAACCCTTGCGGCCTATCGTCACCGGCTTCGTCACAAGCAGCCCACGCCGCCAGCCACACATCCGAATCCAGCCATATCGAAACCCAGGAACACCCTAGATTTGCATCAGGGCCTTCTGGGCTTCGAGGCGTCACGCTCGTTTGCTGGCGTACAAACCCGGCCGCCGCTTGACATTTTGCACTACGTCTGCACTTGTTTGAAGCTAGCCTTGGAGTTAGATCCCCGGCGCCACTGTGAAGCGCGCACGTACGATCGTCGAATTGTCACTGCCGCTAACTCCTGCGCCTGAGGACAGCTCGTTCGCCCATTGAGCCAGCATCCGAAGGGTCTGTGTGATATCTGTCAATCGCTCTATCCTCAAGTCCCCGATCTGCAAGCCCCGTTGGACGAAATCTCGGGAACGACCGGTGTCTTCGCGACAGTCTGCGCCGAGAGGGCCTCTTCGTGGTGCCGACCCCCCCCCCCCTCCTCCCCGAGGTCACTGTGTGGGGGAGATTGGAGAAGGCAGAGAGAGGAAAAAAGAAATCAAGATCCACCACGGAAACCAGATCTCGAAGGGAACGGCGGCAACAGAAATAAAAAAGAAAACAACAATTGTTGATTGGAAGCCACCGAACAAGCCAACCACAAAGGGGAACTTGGTCGCTCTGGTGGGACTCTGGTACACGCTCGCCCTCACCCACCACGTCCGCAGAAGACTTTGGATTCTCTTGTCCCGTTCTGGTGATCACTGCCCGCCAGACACAGCTGCTGGTCTCGAAACTTGACCTACCCACTATACCGAATCGGGCCTCCACCATGGCACCCATGACACCCCGACTCAAGATCCTATCAGGTCAGTAGCCCATCCACCGGCGCCAGTTGCAATTGGAGCTGCGCCGTCTCGTCCTGTTTCTTGTCCTTCTGTCTCCATTTCCCTCTTGTGTACCCCATCCCCGTCTTCAGCCTAGTGTCACCTCAGTTCCCGGGACGGGAGCCCAAAAAGAGTGGGCATCGCTTCTCTGACGCTCCCCTCGTCCAACTTTCTTCCGCTAGCACCCTTACCGTCCACCAACTACCACACTCGTTTTCTTTCCTCGACCCCCTTCCCCTCCTAGAAAAAAAAAACAACAGACTGCCCAACAGATTGCTGCACATGTGTTCTAGCCAGCGCAGCCAGACATGTCGGACTATGAGCTGATGAATGTTGTCACAGTTGGTGGGAATCCGGTTTCTGCCTTCTTATCATGGAGGCTCCAAGCGACTAATGCCTGCGACGTCACGCTCGTGTGGAAAACGGGCTACGAGCATGTGTCGCAATATGGCATCTCGTTCAAGTAAGCACCTACCTCTCACCCACGCACCCCCTTTGCCGGCCTCTTCTGCGCGCCTGCGACAGACAGATGCATGCGATGATGTGTATACTAACATTTCTGCGCCCAGATCTCTCGTTTTTGGGAACGAGCGGTTTAAGCCCCGTCATGGTATGCAGTTCTTCTTCCTCACTCCACCGACGATCGGCCACTGCGTTCTTGATTTGCTAAACCGTTAAATTGATATACAGTCGTCCGAACGCCAGAGGAGGCTGCCACTCGCAGGGAGGGCGCTTTTGACTACGTCATCCTCTGTATTAAAGCACTCCCCGACGTCTACGACCTCGCTTCGGTGATCGATTCCGTTGTGACGCCTCAGCATACCTGCATCTTGGTGAACACAACCCACGCACTCGGACTCGAATCGGCTATAGAGGAACGGTTCCCGACAAATGTAGTTCTCTCACTTGTTTGCGGCGCTGACTTGGCCCAACTCGGCGGGAGCGAATTCGAGCACAAGGGGTCGACCGAGATATGGGTTGGTCCTGCCAACAAGAATCCCAACATTCCGCCCACGATCCAAGAGGATATGGCTCAGGCTCTGGCCATGACTTTGAGCACCGGCCAGGTCGACTGCAAGGTGTCGCCTAATATTCGACAGCAGCAATACGAACGAGTTATTGGGTAAGTTGAGGGACGCTGGCAGGCTTGGGGGTTTCGAATAATGGCTAACTTGGCGTGTAGCCCGATTGCATTTCACCCACTGACGGTCTTGTTCGAAACACCAAACTATGCTGCGTTGCTCGACAAGATTGGCGTGGCCAAGCTGGTGTCCGACATCATCGACGAGATGCTGGCGCTTGCGGAGGCGCAGGGTTGTAAGTTTCCTCCTGAATTCAAGCAGAATACGATCGACGAGTTCGTCGGAAACGGGGCCGAAAACATGATGTGGCAAGACTACATTGCGCGGCGTCCCATGGAAGTTGAGACCTATCTTGGATCGCCCATGAGGTTATCGCAGGAAACTGGTGTGCCGGTTCCACGGATTGAAACGCTCTACGCCATCCTCCACAACCTCAACTTGGTCAACCGTAATCGGCCAAAAGGCGACGCCACATTGGCACCAGTGCAGCCTGGTTCACCGTCCGCTACACCTTCCCCACTACCCCGGATGTCCCAAGGCCCACCCCGACCGATGCCCAACGGGATGCCCAACGGAAACGGTATGCCTCATGGCCGGCCACGCCCGAGAATTCCATCGCAAATGGGACCCCCTGGACCTGGAATGCGTCGACCACCACCGCCGATGAACGGGGGCCTACCAAATGGTTACGGTCGCCCACCGAACGGAATGCCACCCAATGGAATGCCGCCAAACGGCCGTGTGCCTTCAAGGCGAGGTTCAATGGAAGGGACAGATCTAGAAGAGTTCAGCCACCTGGTTGTCTATGACGACATTCCGGAGGGGAGCGAAAATGGCTACTCTGGGACTTCACCACAAGACCTGGCCATTAGGGAAAGAGAGCTGCAGTTGAGACAACGAGAGCTTGCGTTGAGGGAGCAGGAGTTGAGGCTCCGGCGGGCTGCCGCGGGCGTTGGACCTGGCCCTGGCCCTGGCCCTGGTCCTGGTCCCGGACCCGGACCCGGACCCGGCCCCGGTCCACGGAGAGGGCCACCACCACCAAGGGGACCTCCCGGTGCCATGTACGATGATGACGATGAGGATGGAGAAGACTACTTCGATCCCACGCCAATGGCACCAACGATTGACCCCGACAACTTTGACATGATGAGCGTTACTTCCAAGAAGAACAGGAAAGCGCCCAGCAGTGCCGCCCAGTTCCGCCAAAACCCAGAGGCGGACTCCATACCATCCACGCGCAGCAGGTTTCGGCCCAGCTTTGGACGCAATCGGTCAAGTCAAGTCATGACGACGGCTATTCCAAATCTACACGAAAATATTATGGACGATCCTCTGTTGGGCTTCACGTCTAACCGCTACGGTAACGTGGATCGTGGGGCCATGCATGCAGCAGGTTCGAGGGCCAATTCTTTGACGGCTGCTCGTCTCGACGAACTGCAGTACAATCAGGGAGGCCCCCCGCCTATGGGCATGAATGGCAGCGTAAGGCGTGCCAGTCAGTCTCCAGGAAACCCATACAGCCCATCCATGCGTGGCGGGAGCAACAACAAGGGACGGCCATCACCACCCAATGGATACGCTGGACCACCCACGAACGGACGGCCGTCGCCTCCGGATGGCATGCGGCAACCACTGCCCCGATACCCACCCGGTCACGGAAACATGGTTGCACCACAACAAGTGGAACAGCACGCTGGGGTGAGCGCCCTTCAACCGCCAAAGACCAAAAATGTGCGAAGTCTGACCGGTAGTGCGAGTGCTAGCGCGGGCAGTGGTGACTCCACCAATCTTGATTCGGAACCATCAGCGGCCAGCAGCCAGAGCAGCTTAGGCCCTCGCCCTCCGATTGGAGTGCGTTAAGCTCGGGCAGTTGGGCACACAGTCGGAACCGGATGGAAGAGGTTGTATGATGTCTCGATCGAACGAACAGAGATGCTCGCCCCTTTCATGATATGCCTTCACGACGATTACCATAGCCGAGCGGAGAATAGGAAATGGGGCACGAAAGAGCAGGTCGGTCTAGAACAGAGCAGAGAGGTTACATCTATCCACGACACAAAGTCACATCACAACAACATAGGAGCGAGCGAAGGATTCACAAGGTGCGGGTTGGTAGGGAATGATACGAACATTACACACAGGGTTTTATACAAATGTTTTTTCTATGGTCTAGACAATTGGGACGGGAGAAACAGGGAGGATGAGATGGTGTGGGACTTGGTGGAAGAGAAAGGAAGGGAAATATTTTTGGTCTATTCTTTGACACAGAGACTCACTTTTCACACATGGCGAACGCGTACAAAATCAGATTAATGTTAGTTTTCTTTTTCTTTTGTGTGTTTCTATTACATCATTTTTTGATGGAAAGAGTAAGACTGGTGTGATAGGTTCTGGGACCAAGATACAAGCAAAAGGGGAATGTGAAGATATCAACGAGGGGAGAGAAATGTGGGAGGATGGGTGGAATACCTCCCAAGTGTTGTGTAAGAGAAAAAGACAAGTACATATGGCATTTTCTTTTGGTATCCTTTTTTTTTCTTTCTCTTTCTGTGTTGTGCCTCTTCGGCTTTTCTTTTTACTTGGAACGTACGACTTTGTTTTACCTTTTTTTGTGTTTATGTGTGTGCGTCCGATACAAAAACATCATCATCGATCGACCATTAACGGCTTCAGAAAGCCAAAGCATCAATGTTTATTTGTGGTAATAACTTCCCTACAACCGGCAAACCTTTGTTTTATGAAATGCTGTTGGTTCATTGAGCGCTGGGTGGTTGTTTTTGCTGTTGCTGTTGTTGGCACGGGCGGGAGATTTCAGGTTATTTTTTTTTACGATTATTGGGATGGAGGGAGGGGGCAGAGGAGGAAGTAATACCCGTGGAGACGGACATGTTGAGATGAAGGGGGTGGGTGTAGTATAAAAGGGGTGATGGAGGAGGATGGTGAGAGATTTGGTTTTCTGGTCCAGATCACCCTAGACGTTTTTGACAGAAATATACAAGACAAATTCTCTGAAAGTGGTTTTTTTTTATACATGACTACTTTGGGTTGGGAATAATAGTGTTTCTTTTTGTTTGCTGGCAACTTTGGTGCCTTATCGGTCGGTAGTTTACCACGCCGCCTCTGGTGTAAAACACGAAGCCGCCAAAAGATTTCGAGGCGACGTTTTAAAAGACTGCCGAGACGGGTGTCTCAACTTTTACTCGGAGGGTTGTTGTTACAGAACAAGGTTATACAGGGTGGTCAGTCAGTTAGTCATGTAGGACGAATGTTTGTTCGTATCACACGATCGTGGTAGGGCAACTCATGACGAGTCGTGTCCCATGAACTGCCGTACAACCACATGATGATCTGAGAGACGGGAGAGACACCTAGCTTAGTCCTGCTGTAAGGAACGATGCTCGGGAGCTAAAGGTTAGTTTGATGCTGTCGCCTGGGGAGACAAGCATGGGAGATGGGCACGAGAGAGGAACAAGAAGGGAGATGTTGTTGGAGGCATCTTTGTTGATTTGTTTGCTTTGCATGCTATGCCGTGTGGCAATGGAGACGAAACACGGCATTGGTGGTTGTGCGTGTGATGATGTGATCTCCTCGGGGTTCTGTTGATGACTTTGGCCTGATTGTGGTTGTGGCAGTGGCCGTACACAGGTTTCTGGTGTTTTTACGGTTTGAATATAGAGAGTGGGATGTGGTCGTTGTGTGAGACATACCCTCATGTAGCAGATGTGGTCGTCACGAAGCTGTTGTCCCTGGAATGACCAAATCTACCCCGCCAAAAACGCGTCGACAGCGCCGTGGCCCCGCTCTCGTGTTAAGTGCTTCCTATTTGAGTAACGACGCGCATTTCACTTCCTGTCTATGCACATACCACCACTGACATTATCACTTTGTCAACACCACAGCAGCGAGCAGGTCCACTTTGTTTACTTTCTCCCTTTTCACACCACCACCTAACACCTGCCGCATCGGCAAACAATGGCATCTAGAGGCTATGGCAGCGGCCCCACACAGACACGCCAGTCTATGGCCTCGTCTGGGGGAGCTGTGAAAGCTAGGCAACTGGTGTGTATACCTCCTCTGTTTGTCATTATGATTTGTCACATACTGATGTTACCTAACTAAGGCCCAACTCCAACAACAACTAGCCCAGCTCTCCAACAACCTTGCCGATACTGAGAACCTCCTCCGTATGACGAGCGTACAAGCCGAGTCCATGCGTGGGTTGGGGAGTTGGCATGCGGGGCTGTGAGTAACCCTTGATTGTTATACTCAAGAAGCGGATGAGGTGTTGACATCTGTTATCGGAACAGCTTCATGGCTGCGAGCAAAGTCCTCGGAGAGGAATCGGTGCAACAGACCCAGCAGCAGGGGGGCAGCGGGCCGAACTGATGGGGGTACGAAGAAGATGTTTGTCGGGCAGGTGCAGATTCTGAGACAATGCGGGGGTCTGGGGTGCGGCTTTGAGGTTGTGATATGGACGACGCGTGGCTCTGCGATCGTGAGGGGCCACTTCGGCTGTGAGAGAGGCACGCTCTTGCGCGAGGATAGGTTGGTGGAATGAGGAGGTGGTGTTATCGTGGTGGGACAGCTAATGCCCGATGTCCTGCTGAGTATTGTAGCGGTGCCACTGGAGAGGCGACAGAGCCATAAGGAGGAAGAAAGATGATATCTGTCGTTGGACACCGGCTGTTTTCTCGTATCATAGCTCGGGTGTCACCTTGCTCATGGCTCTGAAGATGGTATTGGAGGATATCTAGAGCACCCCGAGACTCAATATGATATCCTCTCATCGGTTTGCCGTTGTCTGACATGGCATCGAGGTGTTGGAAAAGTGCCTCGTCTACAAGAAGCAAGCCGCCCTTTGTTGGGGGACAATGCGAACTCATAACCCCAAACCCGAGACTTTTTAACCAGTTTGGTCCATCAAGTCTGGTCGATTAGTAGTTGCAACGGGCCTTCCTGTCTTTCGCTTTGGCCTCTTTGCATTCACTGGATACCTTCTTTCCTTGCCGCAGGTATGACACTTGCGAACCAAAACATCAGCCCATGGCTTTCTGCCTCCATTGCTCTTATTTTCGATCTCTGGTGTGCAAGAGTCTCCGTCAATGAGGATTGAATCACAGAACTTGCAGATACTCTGCTTTACTGCCGGGTTTAGTCGAATTCTGCTCTTCAGAGATACAGCTCGCAAATCAGTGGCTAAACGCCTGCCAACCCCCTGGAGCGGTGCGTTCTGCTCCTGCTTGGGTTCCGAGGTATCAGCAGACTTGCCATCCAGAGTTGCTGTTGAGAGAAATACGGCTGCTTGCTGAAGGAATGAGAGTCGAGAATATATGGCCTTGTTCTGCACTCCGCCGGTTTTGGCCTTTGCCATGATGAATCGTGGCTGGAATGAAGGTCGAGTCTCCTTTCTTGTTGCAGCGTTTTGCAAATGCCAACTGACACATCCAGGTCAATCAGTGGGTGGAAAAGTGAATTGGAACTGGAACTGTTGGGCAAAAGAAGATGGTCCGTGCTTTTTGACAGCCCCATGGGCCCCGCCAGCAACACGACGCGCACGAGCCAGGCGGCACCCTTCCGGCTCCAGCTAAGCCACTCATGGTTAGAGCTGATTGCGGTCAGGTTTTGAGGCTGTGCGCTGCTGCTCAACCTCCAACCTTATTTTCGCCCTTCTGCTCCCTCCCTTCCAACTCTGACATCCTCTCTCCATCAACGCGCAAACCCCCGCCATCTGCAAACTTTGGTCTTCATCACCAACACGCACCCTTTTTTTCTCACCAAGCAACTTTCCACTCGGTGATTTATTTCTTCGCAAACTACGACTCTCCCGGACGACTCTACGGCTTCCATCGCCTCTTTCGTCACTTTTTCGACCAGCCTTGCGACCGCTTTAATTTCTCAACAAACCATCCGCCAAAATGTCTGCCGAGGAGGATCTCATCGACTACTCTGACGACGAGCTCAACCACGAGACCGCCGCCCCGGCTTCCAACGGCAAGAAGGCCGATGCCGCTGCTGCCCAAAATGTCGACAAGAAGGGTTCTTATGTCGGTATTCACTCGACTGGTTTCCGCGACTTTCTGTTGAAGCCAGAACTTCTCCGTGCGATCGCCGATTGCGGCTTCGAACATCCCTCGGAGGGTTAGTGAAACAATCTCATCCCCAGCATCCCGTTATCCCTTCCTGTCATCACGGGTCCGTCCATCTCGCAAGCAAAGGCAAAGCTACGCAAGGCAATTTTGAAACAAGACTTTTATTGGATGGAGCTATCTGGCTGGCGCGCCATCGACGCGCTATGCGCAAGCACCTGGTGACTTTTTACCATGCGACCGTCAAACCGTTCGGGGTCGCACCCGAGCGGTAAACCATGCTTCTGGGAATTCCACTGAGCTCCTGCGCAAGAGAAACCATTTTCTCATTGATGGCCTTGGCTGTCGCGTTTGGATAGAGTCGGCAACTGCAAAGCGACAAGGTTGCTTCATTGCTCACTCGAGCTCCATACCTCGAACTCCTCCGGGAGATTTCACATAGGGACCTTGTTCCCCCGTCTCCATCGCCCATTGACCTTTGGTCATGGTTTTCGCGGATGCGTGAGAGCGCCTCCATCATGCTTGGTAGTCGCGTTTTCCGCATCTCGCACGGCTGGTCTCGGGGCACATCATGGTTTGGAAGGAGAAGAATGGTGGTGTAGGAGGGGGAGCTGTCGAAAGAAAAAAAAAATGTCTTTGCTGCGACGATGGACGGGCTTCTGACTGAACCTTCCCACATCGTGCCCGTTCAACTTTGCGTATCCAATTCTAATCCGATTTCCGACTACAGTTCAGCAGACCACCATTCCCCAGGCTATGCTTGGTGGTGACATCATCTGCCAGGCCAAGTCCGGTCTCGGTAAGACCGCTGTCTTCGTCCTTACCACTCTCCAGCAGGTTGAGCCTGTCGCCGGCGAGTGCTCCGTGTTGGTTATGTGCCACACCCGCGAGTTGGCCTTCCAGATTCGCAACGAGTACAACCGCTTCAGCAAGTACATGCCGGACATCAAAACCGGCGTCTTCTACGGTGGCACGCCCATCCAGAAGGATGCCGAGGTTCTCAAGAACAAGGAGACTCATCCCCACATCATTGTCGGCACTCCCGGCCGTTTGAATGCTCTTGTCCGCGACAAGCACCTTCGCCTGGGCAGCGTCAGAATGTTTGTTCTTGATGAGTGCGACAAGATGCTTGACCAGATCGGTAAGCCTACACATTCTGTCTCTCCATTACTAGGTTACTCACAATTTGTTAGACATGCGTCGCGACGTTCAGGAGATCTTCCGTGCTACCCCCCAGCAGAAGCAGGTTATGATGTTCTCGGCCACTCTCTCTGACGAGATCAAGCCCATCTGCCGGAAGTTCATGCAGAACCCTACCGAGCACTATGTCGACGAGGACACCAAGTTGACGCTTCACGGCTTGCAGCAATACTATCTTGCCCTTGAAGAGAGGGAGAAGAACCGCAAGCTGAACGAGCTTCTAGATGACCTCCAATTCAACCAGGTCATCATCTTCGTCAAGAGTACTCTCCGTGCTACTGAGCTCGACAAGCTCCTTCGCGAGTGCAACTTCCCCTCCATCGCTGTCCACTCTGGTGTCAGCCAGGAGGAGCGTATCAAGAGGTACAAGGAGTTCAAGGAGTTCAACAAGCGCATTTGCGTCGCTACTGATGTCTTCGGCCGTGGTATTGATATCGAGCGCATCAACCTCGCTATCAACTACGACATGCCCGCTGACGCCGATTCCTACCTTCACCGCGTCGGTCGTGCTGGTCGTTTCGGCACCAAGGGTCTCGCCATCTCCTTCGTTACCACCGAGCAGGACAAGGAGGTCCTCCAGGCCATCGAGAAGCGCTTCGAAGTCGCCCTTCCGTACGTATAACATCTTGCTTTGAATCCCTGTGCTGTCTGCTAACTGCTCGATAGCGAGTTCCCCAAGGAGGGTATTGATCCTTCTACCTACATGGCCTCTTAAATGGTTCGCGGTTGTTTTCTGGGTTCGGCCCTCGCTCTCCCGCTCTCGAATTGATTCAGTCTGGCGATCTTTTGTTGTTTTGCTGAGGCGGCGGGCATGGTTATGATGGGGAAAAGCTCATATTGATTGGCAAAGGATCTTTGAGCGAGGGCCAATATAGGTTGGTCATGTATGATTAGTACCCTCTTTGGGGTCCCGACCATCTATCGACTTTTTAAAACTGGAAGTGCGGTCCTAGATTCTCACCATTGGCGGATGTTTGGCGCAAGGGACTGATTCTGGTTTGGTGGTTGTTAGTTATTGTAATGGTAAAAGACTCATTGAGTATCCCACATCGCTGCGTGGTAGCCTGCAGTTTCCATATGGTTGACGAGGGAGGCCGGATTTGATTCTGTTTCTTCTTGTCTTCGAGACTTGAGCGGTCCTTTCCTGGTTGGCTTTGCTCGATGGCATATTGCTGCTCTTGCAGCTCAGTGAGCGTATCAACTCGATGACTTGGTTGTTCATATCTTCCAATACTCTGGGAATTGCTGTTGGCCCAATCTACCCAAGCGTGATTCTCCCAAAGGTATGATTCATCATCTTGACGAGTAGGATTCCGCTTGACCACGTTATCCAGTTTCTCAGACTGCGACTGCCCGAGGATCCAAGGATTAGGGACATGTGACCGATGACTCGACGATGCCCAATCTCCAATAGTTAGCCACGACTTGTTTACTTGACTTATCAAACAGTCTTTATTTTTTTAGTTGGAGTGAACCTTGCCACATCATGTGTATCACACCAGTTGGGTCGTTCTGATTTCGACATCAACACTCTTAGCTCACACTTTTGCTGCCAGGCTTGACTCACCCGGGCACTTTAACTGGTTCTTTTCGATTTCGGGATTGAGCAAGCATCATTAGCGGCCTATGCAAGATCCACATCCACGAGTGAACACATGTTTCGAGCGGTATGACTCTGCTTTTACATGCCCTGTCATGTTTGAGTGGGCACGCTTGTTCTCGGCGGCATTGTCCACAACGGCGACTTTCTCGGGAGCCCCAGTGTGTTGGGCTTCCTTGGTACAATGATTCCATGCTGGTCAAATTTGAAAGTTATCTAGATCCTGATGAAAGGGTAGGCTCGGCAGTGAGCCTTTCTACTTGACAGGCGGCAGCAGCATCAACGAATGAATGTATATGAGATCAAACCGATTCTAGCAGCAATATCGGGCGAATTTTTACCGGTTCGAGATGAAAGAATTACCGATCGCGGGAATGAGGCTCATGGTACGTGTGTAGGGGTCTCGTTGTTGCCGGTTTTGGCTGACCGTGTAGGCTGTAGGTTCGGTCTACCCTTTTGGGCTTGGTTATACCTCCGTTCTGGTTCGCCGTGGTTTGAGAGGTCGGTCTGCCTCTTCCCGGTTGGCACGACGTATTAATGGGAAAGCACGAGAATTATGCCGTTGATGATGGCTGACCAATGGTTCTGACACCACTGTTTATGGGTGACGAGGGTATTAAGATGTACACGTTTTAGACGAGAGGCAGTTTAGTGTAACTGGTGATTAAGTACACCAAGAGATGAGTATAGTAAATGTGAAGTGTAATTGTGTTATAACGTTAGTTTAATCCGTGGTAAGCTATCTTCGACTCAGTTGGCAGTGACCAGGCTTGGGAATTAGGTGTTGATTGGGTGTGTTAGTATGGACCATCTTACATCTCTACTCTGTCAATAAGGTCTCCTGGCTTCAGTGCGTGTCTTGACCCGAGGGCTGTTTGTTATTCTCAGTAGATTGGTAATCTAGGTACATATCTACTTGGGGTATAATGGCTGGCCTTGAGTCGACATCAGGCAGTTAGGTTTCTGGAACTTCAACCATACCTATCTGCTCTTTTGCTTTGCCAATGCCATGTCTGATAAGTGATATGGCAAATCTGCAGTGAAGTTTCCTCGGCCCCCATGGCAGGTCCCTGAGGTTTAACTCAGCGGTCAAAACATACCTGCAGTGATGGGCCACAAACCATGGCCTCCCTTCATATTTACACTACGGCCCAGCACAAGCATGGCGGCAGACATGTAAACGACCCACACTTTTCATTAATTGCACTAACCCAAAGAGCAGGTTGAACTTGCATGTTTGTTTGGTTGTGGCACCGTTACATACCACATAGCTGGATAGGTAATGTGCACTGCGTCTCTCCTCACCAGTATCTGTTGAGTGGTATTATTACATCTTGACACAATAAGGCGCCTGTTTGTCGGTTTGTCTCGACAGATAAGGTGATAGAGGGCCAGAAGGATGTGACGTGTTGTTTATCACAGGGCTGTGGGTTGTGAACGAACCGGCAAAAACACTTTTTGAGTGAAGATATACCACGATGTGCAACAGCGGGAGCTACCTCGGGCAAGACAGGTGAGGCAGCCTGTGTGAAATGTGACTGAACTCGACTCGATTGCGCAGCCTGAAATGAAGGCATTAAGCTTGAGCTCATGACGCGAACTCATGACGCGTGTGAAAGGGTTGTTCAAGGTTGATATCAACTTGTTGTATACTTGCTTATTCTTTCTCATGACTGCAATGGTGACTGCCTCGTCCCGAGGAGGTTTAAGAGCCGCACATGGCGACGGATGAAACCACGACACATGGATAATTCGAGTAAGGCAATTTGTATGACTCGGTTGAATAGGTGAAGTGCGTGAGTGAATGAGTGACTGACTGGCGGCCGGCTGTGTGACTGTGATGGACACGCCAAAGGCCCGCGCCGAATGAGGCTCTTGCTCATGTGTAAAGGGAAAATTTCACAGGCCCTTTCCTCATCATAAGCAAGGCTTGAGTATGTGCAAGTATACGGTCGAGCCTGAGCGACCTAGGTTGTGACAGGTGTCTGCAAGGCGCAAAAGATCACGAATGATAAAGTCCCACATCATGAACAAGGCTCGAGTGTGGCAAGCTAATGGCAAGCTAGATGAGCGTCAAAGGTAATGGAGTGAGTGAGTGAGTGATCAAGCGGGTGAAGGGGGCAAATCACGGCAAGCCATTCCTCCGTCACCTTGCCTCACCTTCGACTCACTCAAATCTCTCTCCAGTCTCTCGCTCGTATACCGTACGCCAGCTGTGCCGCTCAAACCCTCGCATGACACAGATCAGGAATCATGTCTTCTCCGAATAAACTGTCAGAAATTTCCACCACAATACGGATGGCGACGGCGGCGGTAGGTTTCGGCTTACTTCCTTCTGCTCAACGCCCCTCGGCGCCCCTCATCAGAGTTCCGGGTCTCATGGTCACATGAGATCTCCAGTCTCCCGAGGAGGGATCAAGGAACGTGGAAAAGGAGAGTTTGAGCGAGAATGATCAAGCGCCACTTTTCTTCGTATCTTGCTTTCCACAACTTCCGTTTTGTTGAATATCTTACTCCATCAAAACATTATGGGTGTTGTGGTGGTCAAAAATCGACACTAGACTTTTCTGCACAGTTTTCGTTGAATGAGAACTTAAAATGATGGTGTGTAGCTCACCTGCCTTTTCTTGCCTCAACTTCCACTCATATGCCTTTCCTTGTACCACCTACTCAATGATCACCCCTTCATCTCCGTGGGTAGTTCGTAATCCCCTATCGATGATTCGCCTCCCCGTTATTTCCGGCCTACCGTTGGGCCTGGCCCTAAATTCTCATGCAAACCGCATCGTAGCGGGTGTGTGTGAAGCATTTCCAATCGCCCGATCATCCCGTCGGAGTTTTTGTTACCAACTTCCATGAATGGGTAGCAAGTTGATTTGGTCAGGAGCGAAGTCAAAAGTGGACCCCTCCTTCCAAAATCCCCACTGCTGCTGCCTATCGGTTGTTGCCTGTGCCTGTTTGATGAACCGCTTTCGTGACCTTTCCAACCTCCATCCAACATAGTTACCAGCCAGGCAAAATAGGCTGCAGTGTCTTTTTGAACCTGCACTATTTTCCTCGGCAAAGACACAAGAAGGCAAGGCGCGATCGGGCAGTCCGCGATGCAAGTCTTTTTGGGTCTCGTGGAGATGAACAGAAATGCTGCTGCTTCTGAAAAGCTGGGCAGTTCACACCGGGCCACTCACCCACTGCATCGGCCGAGAGACCTATCCCGTCACTTCCGAACCACCGAGATGTGGGGTACATTTCCAAGGTCCCAGTCTTTAACACAAGACCCAACGACGACCATGAACAGGGAAGGCTTTCGTCAACTCGAGGCTGAGTCTTTTCCTGTCACGGATGACACGAGCAAAGATGTGAAAGAAAGCCAAGACACTCCAATATCATCCATCTATTCCATCACTCTCCGGTGGTCGGTGCTGACTCAACCCTTTTGGACACCGCCAACCTCTTAGCTCCTTTACGGCGTTCGTCTCCGGCCTCGGGAAGTGTGTGTGGTTTCATTGGTTTTTGACGAAGTTCGGGCAATAGAGCTGAAAGAAAATGTTGATTGAGGGGGATGATCGTGGCTGACTCTTTCACTCTCAACGAGGCCGGCCGAGTGAGTGGTGTCGTGGAGCCTATAATAGGCTCTCAGCTCTTGTCTCTTACCTTGGGAAGGCTTCTGTGGCCATCATGGAGCTTCCAGAGAGCCCGGATGGTGTGGGGTATCACGATAATGGCAAGTCGGATTTGAGCCTCGGCGGTTATTTCAAGACACCCGAAGAAGGGCCTCAGCCCGCCAGCAACCAGAAGCCATTTCAATAGAACGGGCCATTATCGGGCAGTACACTATTGTCCAGGCGACCCACAGGGGAAGGCTCTCTCGAGGACCTGGCTGCACGATGTGTGCATCTCTGGAATGACGGGATGTCAAGATCGGCACCTACGAGTGATCTGCTAGCTGTGACCGCCTTACAAGCGCCCCCAAACGAGCACGATACAAGAACTCAGCCGCTAGGCCGCGCGGTAAAAACCCGTTGATAGAAAGGGATGCTCCAACGGCTGACGACAACGCGATTAGAATATAGCCGAGAGCACCCATCCTATCAGTGCCGGTGATTCCACAATGTGTTATTGCATCAAACCTCTAGTGTGTTGGCAGGGACCGAGACAAAAGATCCGATATCGCGGGTCATGTGTTGACTTGGTCATGGAGTTGAGTCATGGCGGAGGAAGTCTGGGCGGGGCTAATCAGAGGCGGTCCCAAAACACCATCTCGATGCTCTCTGGAGACCTGGTCTGTGATGTAGCGGATTGTTGCGAAGGCGTGGCCAGCATAACCAAGAAATGTCCGAGAACGGCGTGAGCACTTGTGCCATTCCCCTGTCCTTCTGCCTTGCGAGAAGGCATGGCCAGTGGAGTGCTTGGACGTTGGGTTGCTCTGCATCGAGAACGGGCGTCTCATGACGAGCCGCTTTCTCAAATCTTCTGGCGGAATGGTGACAGCCTTTTGGGGCGGGGCACAAGTTTAACATTCGCTGTGATTGGGCAACTGTTGAGGTGCGACAAGGCCAAAATCTTGCGGTCAGGCCCGATAGAAAAACTTTGGAGTTGTGTTATGCATCCAGGCCAGCCACCCATGCGAACATAGGCGTGACGAAAGAAGCCGGCTTGTCTGGGCACCAAGTTGTCTCAGTGGGGGCTGGTGATGTGTGCAGGACAGCACTGCGTCAGTTGATGCCGAAGTTAGTGGAGGAGGGTTATTTGGCAGCGAATGGGATCAAGATCTCGGGGTTGGCAAGAGAAGCCAACATCATCAGCCAGTTGCCTTTGTGCAAGTGTACACGGCTGGGGCCGACGTGACCCACGTTGAACGAAGCCATCACGAAGCCCATAGGCCTCAGAGTCTGTGGTGGCCCTTTCAGTCGGAAGTGGGATTACCGATATTTCGTCTACAGGCTGGACTGTTCGGCTGTGTGAGGGGCATTGATGAGGCTTGAGGCTTCTGAGCACAGCCTTTGCGGGGAGCCCCAGAGATGGACCATTTCTGGATCTCAACACATGATCGGCCAGCAATTGTATCAAGACCCGGAAAGAGCATTTGCTCATAGATGGTTCATTCATGGAAAGCCGTATTGAGGCTTCTGATTATCTGGAGATCGGCTCCTGTTCGGAGGCATGAAACTGTCTCCAGACCTTCCGGAAATGCCCTGGTGGTAGCATGGTGGAGTGACTTCATTCAAGAAGGTCTGGGCACCGGTGGTGAGCACCGATGCGATTGCGCAACCGCACCGACAAGACAGGCTCTGTGTGTAAAACATCCCATGAAGATTAGGTAGAGCTACGATGTTATGAGCATTTCTAAGGTAGATGATCGTCAGGTTGCTTTGGTGTTATAAAGTTTGGCTATGCAGATGCCCTGTCAAGATAATTATAGGAACGCTGATTGACGGACGCGGCTATGATAAAGCGATGCGTCACTCACTGCCTCGAGATTAGGTTCCCCGTGGCGCGCACTGGCAAGCAAGAAACGGAGTTTGGTGAACGCCGGTCGCCGATAGCCCACTTTTATCTCGAGTTGACAGTAAGAATTGCGGGCCGCAAATAACATGTGCAAAGACTTATCAAGCGCATGTCTTAAACTACGGTATCATGAAACCGTTCTGATTATCAAACATATCCCTTATTTACTCATGATCTATAGCTTCATATCGATCTTAACGAGGGGTGTTGCATACACTGACACATCTCTCGGTAATCGCGAAAGACTTGGTGTGTTCGAGACTGCCGTTCCGACCAACCCTGGTCAGCTGTGCAACACTCCGAGCTCAGCTGTGAAAAGTGAGTCGACTCATCAGTGTTTCGCAGCCAAGAGTCCGTCAATCATCACTCATGAGGCCTCTCGGTCACTCAGTCAACTGCGGTGAATCATTCAAAGGCCCGCGGGTCTCGAGTCCTAGTTTTGAAGTGCCACCACCGTGGTCGCTGTGTTCATATCAACCGCTGCGTCAGACATGAGATCAATAGCTCGTTCATGAAGCCTGATGAGGGAGGTGGGCGGAGGATGAGAGTGAAAGTGAAAAATTGATGACTGATGAGTGGTCTCTGGATCAACACCATGATGAGTGACGATGCATCCTGCGCCTTTTGGTTGTGAGCTAGCCCGCTTTCAGAATAGTAAGAGCGCTAGACAGGGGTAATTTGGCTTTGTGAGCGAGCTGGATGGATGAACTGGCCACGCTCCTGCAACCCAGATTTCCGGCCCCCCCCTCTGCCATGCAGCAACAGAGCCAATCAAGAGATGCGCGATTCCCTTCGATCCCTCCCCACAAGCGAGTTGAAACTGCAAGAGTGTCTCGCAGAGAGTTGGCGGCCGTGAAAGAGGAGGGGTGAGGGATTGGACTCGAGGAGTGATGATGGACAGCTCGATCGCTCGCGATGATGTCCAGCAATTACCTTGAGATAATCAGGGTATATCATAGCTTCGTTATTACTCCGTATTCGAATCTGGTGAAGAGGAACGGTGAGGAAAGGGGGGGGAGGTCGGGAGAGAGGACAGCCACCCGGACTGGCAAACTGCTTTTGCCGTCCTGCTGTAGCTAGAAAGGAGGGGAGACAAAGTGCGAATCCGTCATGAAAGGGAAGTTTTGCCCTGGCAACACCGATGTTGGAGAGAGACCGTCTCAAAGAACGGCCAACAAGGCAGCGCCGGGGATCAATGGTGGCTCGTGCAGGCTGTTGATGGAAAAGGTGGGAACATTCGAAAGGTGGAGTTGGTGAAGGGGTGGAGCGTGCATAGCAAGTGGGGAGCAAGGTTGTCCTGTGCATGCAACGGGCTGTTTGGCAATTCGTTGGCACTGTCGCAGTGGGCATTTCCAGTGTCCCCAGGTAGTTCCTATTCAAAACTACTCGGCACCCAGGAGCCAGGCCGAAACGCTCCCTTCTCTTCTCTTTTCCCCATCGAGCAACCATCATGCTCAACTTCAAGATCTAGGAAGAAGCGACTCTTTGGCAGTCTGCTTGTGAGATCTGGACGGACCATCTCTCCTCACTACTCTTAATTTAATTTGTTACATCTCTACTCTCTGGTATCTTTCCGTTTTCCTGCTTGCCTGCCTGTTTGTCTAGCAACGTTTTCTCTTGTTCGCGCGGCATTCGCTTGCACTCTGCGACAAAGGAAAATAGGACCAACAGTCATTCCTCGAGTTCATACATCTTTCAAGACCCGCGGAGTCAGCTCTGCGCCGCTCTCGTCAACAACACACAGCACCCGTCACACACTCGCCCGCTGACCCCGTGTTTCTCCAATACCCACCTTATACTCAACAAGGAATCCGCCGCCTGTCGAACAAAGGCGAGAAAAGAGGGAGCATCGCGAAGACGCTACCTAACCGCTCATTTTTGTCCCCTCCTCTGAGCTGCACAAGCAACTCGTACCAGCCCCGGTGACTATCAAGTCGCCACAGCCTTCTAAGAGACCCGTTTTCAGGCTTCCGCAGCTGAGCGCCAGGTCACACCACACAAACCACAGGGTACACTGCCAGTTGGAGCCACCTGTTCTAGCGGCAAGAGTCGGTTAGGCCTTCGCCACTCTGAATTCAACGGGAAGAGTCATCCAGACCAGGGGGGCCACCCGTACCTAGCACCTTATCTCAGGTCGCCCCAGAAGACACGCGCTCTTAGGAGTCACATTGCCGCATCTCCTCAGGCCGTCGCCATCACCACGCTCTCACTTTAAAGAGTCGGTCGGCCTCGCAGCCACACCGCAGTCGGATAGAGACAGCCGATCGGTACCTGCATAGCCTGCAACCGTCAAGGAACACGTCTACACCTCTTCCACCGACGCCTGCATCGTCAGCTCCTGCGAATCCGATCGTCGAGTCTCGACCCGCTGTTAGCCATTCCCATCATCAACACCTCGCCTCCCGCCCCTTATGGTACGCAACTAGCTGCCATATAGCCTCAACCACTGCTCTTCCGCTCCAACAAAGCGAAAGACACATTCACACGATGCCTCTTGCGAAAAATAACTCTACTCCAGTCGCCGTCTCCGTTCCGTCTTCCGGTCTGCTCTTTCGTGAAAAGTTGGCTCTTCGCAGCACCCTGCTCTAGGAGTCTTCCATCCTTTTCGACATTCCAAGTTTGGCGGCAATCTTCAAGATTTGTCGCAGGACTTGCATCTCGTTAATTTCACGATCTATTCAGCACACTGGTCTATTCGGTAATCACGGCGTCACGGCGACTGGAGGCGATTGGAAGAACTTCCACCCCCCATAACCCAAGATGAAGCTCGACACTTATTTGTCCCCCGCATTTATCAACCCCTTAACCTCCCTCCACAATGCCGCTTGCAACCAACCTTTAGCCGCGTTGGCATCCACCTCCTCTACCTCCGTTTGGTCCGACGCATCCTCGCATCACTCGGACGACGTCATCTCCAACGGGCAATCATCCGACTCGGAATCGGGCGAATCCTGCTTTTCTATCGCTCCTACTTCTTCTCAGAGTTCAATCAGCTCCTTTGGAAGCTATTGCGAGCAAGTAACAAAGAGCTGCGGTCCCTGGGTCCGCCAACAACATGAACAATATCCTCAATCCAAACTCTGCGCGCCATTGCGCCAAAACCCCCGCCGAACCTCCAGCTCTGCCACTTCAAGGACTGGGCGACCACCTGCGCTTGTGCGCCAGGCTGACCGGAAGGTCAACTTCGTTGACAGCCTTGTCGGTAAGAAACGCGCCCGCTTTATGTGACGGATATATGCTCAACAATTTTACTCTAGACACTTCAACCTTCATGGTCGAAGCCATCTGGCCAACGTCATCGCCAGCTTGCAAAGAGGTGGGCAGCAGTGCCGTGCTTCCGCTGCGCAGTTTTATCCAAGAAACCTTGCGCCGGTCACGCACCAGCTACTCGACCCTTCAGGTTGCCTTGTACTACCTGATCTTGATAAGACCCCACATTCCGCGCCGGGATTTTACCATGGAACAGCCCGACAGCAACCGCGACTGCCAGGCCCTGCAATGTGGTCGCCGCATGTTCCTCGCTGCGCTCATCTTGGCCTCCAAGTATCTGCAAGATCGTAACTACTCGGCTCGCGCTTGGAGCAGAATCTCTGGGCTCAAGACATCCGAGATCAACCAAAACGAGATGACATTCGTACTAGCTGTGAACTGGAATCTCCACATTACCGAGGAGACTTACAAGAAGTGGAACGAGTCGGTACTCAAGTTCACTCCACAGCCTCCTTCGCCTCCAAGCGGTTCAGCACAGCGCCTTTATGAGCAGCAGTGCGAGCAGTTCCAACGGCTCATTGTCAACCTGACGCCCTCGCTGGACAACCTGGAAGAGCTGGCCCCTTGGCTGCGAGCCACCCGAGAGGTATCTATTCAGGCCATCTGCAGCTCTCCCGAGAGTGCTAATCCTTGGGGCGATCTGGATGCGGCTCTCAAGCCTCGGTTGGCGCCAGTGGTGATGGAGCCGAGTCCTCCTTCTGCATACGTTCCTGGACGTTTTGCACCTGCCCTGGGCCTTTTGCCTACACCACGCATGGCTCCACAGACGCGCGGGTTCAGCACTCCTGCTGTGAGTGCTGCTTCCCACATCCTCGGAAGAAGCTCGTCAATGGGTTTTGCCATGGCCCAAGCCTCTTCCGCGTCCGCCGCTCAGAACCTGGATTGCTGGCCCCCAGTTGCCACATCGTCTCCGATGAACCAGTTGCCCCGCCGGTCCTCTCTAGCCAATTCAGTTTCAACTGCCTCCTCGCCCGAGTCGATGGTATCGGACTCTTCCCGGCTTTCTCGCTCTTCTTCGATCTCTTCACTTTCCTCGGTTAGCGCGCCGTCAACCAAATTGGATGCCCAGGCGCGAAGCCGGTACGGGAAGTCGTATAGTGAGAGGATGAGCATGAAGCCTACCATCGCTTCGGTTCCCGAAGTCTATGAGGAAAGCCACTGCCTGACAGCGTCGCCAGAGTCCTACACCGGCTCGGTGGGTAAGGACTTTTACGATGGCACACTGGATGCTCAGTATGCTTACAGGCAACGTGAGATGAACGATGCGGCCCTGGCTCTTCAGGAGTTGCAGCGTCAAGCTGTTGAATCCTCGTCAGCCCCGGTCAGAATTGGAACCAAGCGAAGCCGGACGTTCTCAATGGACAACGCGCAGCTGCAAGACAGCGTGCGTGGAATTCTTTCAATGGACTCGGCCAGCGTTGGTGTCTGGTCTGAGTCTATGGTCCGGGGAAGCCACAAGAGAGTGTGCTGTTCGACCGAGGCAGCCCAGCCCTACATGATCTCTTCACTTCACCCGGCCGTTGGGGGACCTGGAGCCCCTGGGATGTGGCAGGGAATTCTGCAGTAATTCTTCTAACCACACATTCCGACAAGCACTTTGTTTATTATTACCGCGTAACATACGCCAACCGCACATAACGATCATATCAATCAACCAAGCCCTTCATTGTGACACTATTCTTGTTTCTTTGTCAAGCCTTCGTTCGAGGGTAAAGAAAGTGGTCATTTTTAAGGTACTCGAGATTCTCAACAAGCACTCGTGGAGATGACTCAAGGAAAATGGGCAAAAGCGCGCTCTGGGGGTTTTTGCATGCAATATCCTGGATTTGGGGAAACGGCAACAGGGGAAGGCGGAATCATGGTCAATTTTTGATGGCGCACGGTGATGGGGGTGTCTTGTGTACGATGCTGTCGTGCTATTTTTGTTTTTTAATCGTTATTACATATCGGGACACAGTATCTCGCGTCTGAGGGCGCTGAGAGGGGGCATTGGGAACTATTGGGAGCATAATGGACGGACATCGGGCAGCAGAGAGCTGGACAGCTGCTAACGCCTTTTCTCGTTTAGCTACGAGACAGACGGTTTGCAAACGCCAGAACACCCCTCTCTGCGTTTAGGCCTGAGGCTTATTGCATCAAACGGAGTTAATAGGAACGCCGTAGGTTTTCTACCAAGACAGAGACCTTCGGGCCCTAAAGAAACCAGGACGGACAGACCTGCTTTTCAGGGAAATCATTCCGACTCGCGACTAGCAGCCGCACAAAAATACCATGCTATTAGCCAAAATCAGAGCTAGCAGCTACCTTTCTGTCTCAAACCGAAGTCATCGTGCCCCCCGACGTGTCGTGCACTTGTCATCCCACACCCGCCCGCCCCCCCCCTTAATGAGCGATTAACGGAGCGAATTGTGGTCCCGAAGCCTGGTTATACCGAGCAACTCGCCGCAGAGTTGGACGCACACTGATTACATGGTGATGGGCCCGTTGGTGTGGTAACAGCGGTTGATCTCGTTGTTTTGTTTCTTGTCCCCAGTTTTCCCAGTGTTTTGGGTCCCATTTTGCATTTCTAACTGTTTCATCCTAGGAAATTCTTTCAAACCCAATGCGTTCCAAAGCGAACATGCTTTTTTACCTAATTTTCTGCCAACCAGTTGGGCTGGGTTTGTCACGATGGCGGGCATTCCGGGGCCTCCTTCCCGGATTGGTCTCCGAGTGAGTCATCGGCAGATAAGAACGAACCAGAACCATACCACTCACCAAACGGAGGCATGTCAGCCATACGTTTTGAAAAAAAAAAAATCATGCTGCTAAGTTTGGTATTGTTCATTGCTGCCGCCGCCGCCATCGGTGGTGGTGTGTGGTGATGGGCTGAACAAAGAATGGCGAGAGGGAGGGCGACAATGACACCCAAGGTTCTAGGCCCATCTGCAACGTACTCGGTGTTCATGACGTACCGCCCCCTTCTGCCTGCACACTGTTGCCACGTCGGCGACAACAAGTGACTAGAGACCGCAGGTGAGGTACCTCGATGAACATGACGACAAAGAGATGACATGTAGCAGGTGCCAGGCGGGTCCTTGGTTGGTGTTTAAGTGGAGACAACGCTCTTGACTGTCGAACATGGATGGGTTGGGTTGGAAATATTACCTACAAACCCAAGGGATCAGAGGTTTGGCATTATCAATCTTATCAGTCCTGCTCCTTTCACCTCACGGTTACTTGAAGGTACTGTGACGCAGTTCTTTTGATGCGTCTCCCCCAAGCAGAAAGTTGGGTTGGGGGGTTAGTTGGGGAGGTGTTTAATGTTTAATGTTTCCGGCCATGAAAGAAGTGAGAGCTATTTGTCGTGCCAGGGGGGTGGTCGCAGCACCAAGATGAATAATGTATACAGTGTTGATGTAACGACGTTGGGCGGATGTCTATCTATTAGCGTGAGTGAGGCTACCTACATGGCAGTACGGATATAATATACCGGGCAGACCGAGACCTGTGGTTGTGGTGATTGTGTTGTCCTCAGCTCTTGTCTCAGGCTCACTCATCACTTCCTCCATGGTTTCAGTTTTTGGCCGGTATATCGGGAAAGAGATGTCTCCATCAGTCCGGTTGATGAACTTGGCATTCGTTGACAAATACTAGATTCATATTTGGAGCGCCTTGTTTTCTTGAGCTGAGGAAAACATGTTAACATCGTGCCAGCCTGTCGTTAATTCTTGACGACTGAGTGACCAACCCCAAAGACCAGTGAAAATGCTCTCATGGAAATATGAAGCTGGGATCACATGATGAGATGACAGCTGTCGGTTCACATGCATCCTGTCAGTGAATTAAGTGAGTGAGCTGGCTCACCTATGAGTGAGTGCCACCAGTGAGAGAGGGCCACACGTAACATTGCACGACATGTTGTACAGCTCACAGAAAAAGCAAAAAAAAAAATATGTAAGTAACTATGACCCCTCGTCCTCTGCCCAATAGATATTCTTACCAAAGTGCCGATGATGATGAGATTTGGACCCAGTAGTCTTCATGACTGGTGACACACATGATACCGAGACACCGAGACAACACCCGGCTTGCCTCGCTGCCGAGTTTCATCCCAAGAAAGCTATGAGTTGAGTGATTGAAGAAGTGGTCTGTGCACACGGCTGAGTTGCGAGTGTGTTGTTCGGTTGGGGGCTGGTTGGGCTGTCACCTGATTTGGCGGCAGGCAAACGCAACGGCTGAGGGATGATGCAAGCAAACGCGAGATAAGGGACTGGATTGGGTGGCTTTCCTGTTGTGCCCTGTGTGTTATGCAGCGGCAGGTCTGGCACAACATAGGGTCAGAGATATGGTGCTGCAAGATTGGTGGGTGGTCAGCACAGTGGTCCATTGATCGATACTTTCTCACTTGCTTCATCTTTCGCATCGTTCAGGGTTGTTCACACGCGCTCCAATTATCTGTTTATAAATTGATCTGAACTACATTGTGAAAACAGGATGGATACGAATTCTCAGCGCAAGGCTCCTCCGCAGCTGGGAAGCCAACCTCAGCAACCACGGTCATTGTCCGGCGGAGGGATGCCACTATCTCGAGCACATCACCAGCAGCAGCAGCAACAGCGATTCCCACCATTGGTTTCAGGACCTTCTGATAAGTCCAGAGATACATCTCCTATTGCTAACAATGCTCCTGGGCCACTTCTCTCACCCAATCAAGTCGTAGCCCTCGTCCATGAGGCCAGGAGAAAAGCGCTTGCGCAAGACGAAGAGACGAGGCCGCCTGGTACTACTGGGACCGGAACGGGCATCACGTTGGACTTGGTTGGGAAGAATATTCCCGTGCTCCCAGATGAAGTGGCAGAGATTTTGCGGATGGGAGTTGAGAGGCTTGCCATTTCACACAATATCCTGACGGCGCTTCCGGCAAAGTTTTCGCAATGTACTTCATTGAGGTATCTTGCGGCAAGGAGCAACTCGTTTGAAGTATTTCCTCTGGCGGTGGGTACAGCTTTCTTGCAGTTAAAGGGGATATCACTGACCGAGGCTATAGTTGTGCGATTTGACATCTTTAGAGTTTCTCGATGTAGGAAGAAATCGACTGAGGGAGCTGCCTCCCGATATCAGCAGAATGACCTCACTCAAGGCGCTATCGGTCCAGGAGAACCTGATTACGAGGCTTCCGGCTAGTATCGCGAATATGGTGTCTCTTCAGCGGCTGAGGTTCACTGGGAACCCGATCACCTACCCTCCGAAAGAGATCTTACAGATACCGGTGGTCCAAGACCAGCAGTCTCAAGATGCGCTGGCTGAGAGCGAGACGGACCGGCTGATCACAGAACGGATCAAGAAGTTCCTGGCTCGAAGTGTCAGTATGAGTATCATCGAGGCTATGGCCGATACCGGGACCGGAGACGAGTCAAGTGAGAGTGCCGACACACCGAGGATATCTTCGCGCCGGGGTGGGCGGTTTCCGGTGAGAGTCAATGGCCCCGGGATCGTTTCGTCGCCAGGTTCAAGATCTGCGTCTCTGTCTAGGCCGCCGAGGGTTTCCAGTCGGCGGTCATTATCTCAGTACAGTAATGGATTTACAAGGAGACCGTCGGGGATGATTCCGCTGACTATGGGGATGTCGAGTGACGATTTATGGAGCCCGCCTGAGCTGACGGCCGTATCTACGGAGCCGAGGAGACCGGATACCGCCTCCTCTCGTACGACAGATTCTACCATATCTTCTAGGACCATTACCCCGGGGTCAGCAAGCTCAATTCTTGCGCCCTCTTCAGCGTCGAGCATTTCGACTGATGTACCCATCATGAATCGATTCAGTAATCACTTTCGTGGATTCAGTTACAGCGGCCAGCCGACCTTCACCAATCCTTTCAGCCCAGAAGATCCATCTTTGCAAAGGCCGCAGCGTGTTAGAGAGCTTTCTGCTTTGCCGATACGTCGTTATCAAACCCAAAACCCGGACCCGACCTTGGACTTTTTCAAGGGGGTGTTATATTCCATTTGTCAGATCCATCTAGGCGTTCAAACACTGATGAGTCTGACCAACGACGGTACCTCCAGACGATCCAGCCTCGAGATAATCTTTTACAATACCAACGTATACTTTGTGGAACTGGAGCAGGCGATTCAAGATTTCGAGCTATCATCAGGCACTCGAACTTACACTCGAGATCACGGATCTATGCAACGCGCTTATACAGCATTGATACATGCCTACGTTCAGATCTGTACTCGGTTGATCAGCAGCGTGGATTTACTCGTGGACAATGGAGACCCTCGGTACATGCGCACATTTCTTATGCAAGTGTATCACGGGATCATGGAGCTGCGTGTGGCCATTTCTAGCTGGCCTCTGAGTAGCCGCAACAACGTTCCCAGTTCGCGGCCTTCTCAACCACCAAAAGTCTCACCACCACCCTCTGCTCGCCGTCGTCAAGCATCCCACCCATTACCAAGGACGCCCCGATCGCAGACACCCCAGCCGCAACAACCATCGTCTCTCCGTGCAAAACGAGCAGCCATCACCCCCAAGACACCCATGCAAGTCCGCACTGACATTCCCTACCGCCCCAAGCCCAACTCCGTCTCCGTCTCCGTCTCCTCCTCTCGATCCGCCTCTCAGAGTTACCCAACCACCACCATCGCCGTCATCCCTCAAACCCCCAAATCAGCCGACTCCTTCACCTCGGCCATATCATCCAACTCCTCCTCCTCCTCCTCCTCCTCCCCATCCAACCACCACCTCGCCTCCCCACCACCCCTCTCAACCCCCCTCCCCAGCCTCCCCACCCCATCCTCCTCCTCCTCCTTTTCCACCGCAACAATCCCACCAACCCCCCAACTCACCTCCTTCCTCACCTCCCTCCGCAACCTCACAACCCTAATCCACACCTTCCTCCCCACCCTCGACAACCTCTTCTCCTCCTTCCTCTCCCCCGTCATCACCCCCTCCTCAGCCGCCGTATTCGAAGACCTGATCTCCAAAACCTCCTCGGTCCTCCAGCAGACAGACATCCTCCGCTCCATGCTCTCCTCTTCGTCGTCGTCGTTGAACTACAGCGAGAACGGCCCGATCTGGTCGACGTCCAAGAGCCTGTTCAGCAAGTGGACGGACCTGGGGATCCAGATCCGGGAGGCGCTGGGGAAGAAGATACTCAGCTTTGGCCCCGGGATGGTGGAGGGGTTGAGAGGGGTGAACAAGAATGTGAGGAGGTGTATGGAGCTGATGGTGGCGGTGAGGTCTGGGAGGGGGGGACTGCTTGATGGTTGGGAGATGGGGATCGGGAGCCCTGCTCCTGTCAAGGGGAGTGATGCGGGTAGAGGAGGGCTAGGGAGTCCGGGGCTAGGGGGAGGAGGAGATATAGGGCTAGGCAGTCCGAGGTTGAGGGTCAGCAGTAACACTGTCAAGAGGAGAGGGCAGATGGGACTGCCGGTGACGCCCAGGAGTGTCAGTTTAGCTTCCGGAATGGGAGGTGGTGTGAACGGGACAAGGGGGCTATAGGGGTATGAAGCTTGATTCTTGTATAATATCTGAACACTTCACCGATGCAAGTCACCATTGTATGCTTCGAATATCTGTATTCGTGTGTACCAATTGTATATATAACCATTCGCAATATTGCTTGCTAACCTGCTATTACCGTGCTCGCTATACTTGCCACAACACGCAGCCGCTTCGTTGGAAGTTAGGTAACTCCTTTCACCAACCATTTTAAAGTCGGCAATAATACTAACCGCGCGTGGTGAAAAAAATCATCAGCTCATATTCCCTGCGTCGTCCCTCTTCCTTGCCACCAACTGCCATCCACCAGTGTTGTTGCTGCCTCCCGCAGTCCCATCGTGTATGTATGCATCTTCTTCCATTTCCCGACCCTGGCAAGCAGATGAGGCATTCCAGCAAGATTCATCTCCCGCTCCGTCCACCCATCCCACTATTCTCATCTCAAACTAGGGTATCCCAATCGTCTAACAAGAATGTAGGAAATAATACGATAATAAGAAACCTGGCTGCCCCATTCCCATCACCGACAGGGACCGATTGACACCCATTACCACACACACAGGAAAAGGAGAAGCTGTCAACCCAATTCTAACATATGCCAGCCGGCCAAATATTTCCCTGCAAGAAAGTCCCCACGAAATAAAGGAAAACAAGGCAATACCCAAGCCCATCCTAAAACGCACATTACCCAAAAAGAAAACCACCAGACATAGAAGAACCAAAACAAAACAAAAACAAAAAAAAAAAAGCCATGTTGGTGCTCCCCCGAAGGTCAGCTTCGCCCCTCCCTCTGCCCCATCTCCACAACGCCTGATCTAGTATAAGATAAGCCCCGTGACTCCCACTACTCCAATCGCCTTACTTCCTATAGCTAAAGAGCGTTCGGCACACTACGCCCGCCCTAACTTCATGGTGGCCACTTTGCAATGAACGCGCCAGCGTCCAACTACGGCCACCACCTGTGTCTGCCCAGCATCAGGTTGAACCATCGTGGTATCAGAGAAAAGGCATATGCAGAAAGAAGGCGTCTTTCCCGAAAAAGTCTTCACGAGCTAACGTAAAGGAAAAAGGATTGCCTTATAAATCCATGCTCAACGTAAATTAGCCGAGAACCAAGGCTCAATGTTTGCTGCGAACCAGAAAAAGATGTCGAACAGCGCGCGTGTCGATGGACAGGCCGCTTTACAGACTCATTGTCAACCACTCCCACTCTTGCTGAGTGCCTGCGCCGCTACTGTTCAGCATTGTCGATGACTGGCTGCTAGGGATCCCCTTCAAGCCTGATCCGACTGTAGGCCGCCGAGGCATTCCGAGGCTGCTGCCGCTGATAAGACCAACGTTGTTGACTGCGTGGGTTGAAGAATAGCCGCTGCTTGATCCGACTGATCGTGCCGCCTCATTTGACCCCGTCGAGTTTTCTGGACTGTCGATATCCATGCTGCTTGTGGGCTGCTCAGCGGCAGGTCTGCTGTGACGACGCTGGCGTTTGGAACCAAGAGCTGCGGCTCTTGTCAAGGAAGCAGCGCCAGGGCCAGGCGTGTTCTTGGGTGGTGCTGCGGCAATGGGAACAACACCTTTGCCACCAACCACTCCGCTAGTAGAGCCAGCGCCACCATGGTAGCTTGTAGGAGTGCTTCCAGCCGTGTTGCCACCCGAGGCAGGGCCGCTCGCAGGGCTTTCGCCATCATGTACGCTGTTCGGCCGATGCTGGGTAGCTGGCGGCGTGCTCACTTGTGTGGCCGGGGGTTTGGCGTTGGAAGTAATAGAAAGAGTCGAGGACTTCCTTCCAGTTACTCCCGACAGGTTATTAGAGGAACTTGAGGTGGCACTCTTTTTAGAGCGGGTACTGGCCCCGCCAACAGTCAAACTGCCCCCTGAACCACGGTTCCGCTTCTTGATTACGTCGGTCTTCAAGCTAAGTGGGCGAACAACGCCATGAAGTTTCAAGAACAGGCCGCAGGCGTTGCAGAGAGGCTGGCCTTCGGGATTCCGGCGCCAAAGAGGTGTCGTGGTTGTTGCGCAGTTGGTGCACACTGTGGGAGCGTTGCTATCCCCTTGGTTACCACCGGCGCCCTGGAGATTGGTCGTAGAACCGTGCATTGATCCCGGGGGAGGTGAGGAGGGTCTGCTGTCTGCAACAGATGAAAGCCCCGAAGCGAACATAGGATCGGTGGGGGGCGAGTTCGGGTTTGATTGTCCGTATGAGTGCGCCATGTTCACCAATCCTGAAGTTGACGCGGTTCGGGGCACTTTGATTTGGCGTACGTTCGTCGCACGAAATGACTGGGACCTGGCCAGACCTCTGTCCCAGTCACCATTGGCATCGACGAATTCAGCTGTGGTACCCCCAATCGTTACCTGTTTGCGAGGCGGCCCAGCAGGATATCTTGCAGCTTGCGTGCTAAAGTTCCCTGGCAATGTTGGATCCCACTGCAAAGCTGAGCTGTCAAATGGACTGTCTTCCATGGTGATGGAGAGATTCCTCTCGGCAAACGCTCCGCCATCCTCGTCGTCTGACTCGGGGTTGAAAAACATGTCCTGGCCTAAGCCGACGCCTGGAGAGCGAGCATCAGGATCCTGCTGAAATACCGCCGTTGGATCGATATGACCAAAGCCAGTTGGTGCGGCAAAGGCAGACACGGGGTCGGTGCCCGGAGTTGACGCATTAAACATCATGCTGCCGCTGTTCGCATAGTTGAACTGCTGGCCTAGCGTGTTGCTGATACCAGACGGACCTGGCCGGTAGGGTTGCTGGCGATGTTGCATATCCATACCTCCGAAGTAAAATCCCTCGGTGCCCTCACTCAACGGATGAGGAGTGGACACTGCAGACTGGTATGCAGAACCAGGGGGTGAATAAAGATTTGCAGCACCACCAGCAAGGGAGCTTGGTTGCATCAAGTTCCCATTGTAGACAGAGAAGTGGTCATGGCCCACCATGGGAGAAGTCGAAGGGGAAAATGAGAAGTCAGCCTGGAAAGGACCAGCAGAAGTAATGATTGGATCGTTTTCCAACTGAAACGTGGCGATGGGGAATGGAACGCCGGCCTGCGTATTCGGCTGTGGCATAGTCGTCTGTTGTGAATGATTGTTGTCAAGAGAATATTCGTGGAGGTCGGTATCGACATCCAGTCCATTGGACGCGAAACCGCTGTTGATGGCAGAGACGTGCGGAGAGAAGTTGGCAGGTCGTTTCCGGTTCTGGAGCATGTTGACCAAGTCAGATCGCCTTGTCCCACCGACTTTAAATTTCCATACAAAGAAAACAGTTTACGCAAGATGTATGGGTGTGGACTTACACTTCTGCTTGTCTCATCGATACTAGTTTTCCTGATTTGGCGTGGGAGATAACCAAACTCCTCTTGCACTCGCTGGTGTGCTGCTACCGGAACCGACTGCCGAATCATAGTTGGCCCTGTCTCCTTGCGCGACGTGATGGGGATCGCGGAAGCTGTGGTGTAGTTGGAGCGGTCGTCGGCCTGCCTGGCGCTCTCCGACCCGGGGGTAAGCGCAATGCCGGCCGGGGTTCCCAGAAGATCATTGTGGATGTAGTCATCCAAACACATGGCGTCTTGATCAGATGCTTTTCGCAGCTGCTGAGCAATGCCACTGGGCGCATTGAGTACCGCAATACGCGACCGTTCCCGTCTTGAAGGCCCGGAGCGTCAGCGGAGTTTCACCAAACATGGCGCTTTTCCCCAGAGTTGTGGGAAATTCAAATACTTACTTGGCTTCCTCGGCCATCCTGGCTTCCTTTTGCAATTTCAAATGCATGGCCCTCCAGGTCAGGTTTTCCAGCCTGTTCTGGTTTGGCAGGGACTGCTTTGTTTTGGCGTACAGCTTCCAGATCTGCGTGGCCAAGGGGTCTTCCCTCTGCATCTCATCAAAGCCCTGGACTACATTGGGGCTGGTCCGCTCAAAGGGCGGGAAGGCAGCAGACTGAAGCAATCCATGGAAAGGGCCGTTGTACGGAGTTGGGGACTCGAAGAGGACGGCAGGATCCCATGGGCGGGCGGAGGATGTTGCAGAAGTGGTGGCTATCCTTTGGCCTGTGATCGGCTGGCTTGTGTGTGCGTTCGCTGTGACTCGCCCCCGATCAGATTTGAGTTGCTGGTTGTGGGAAGCGTCTTGGGGTCTCCGGGGGAAGCGATAGTCGTGTTCTGTGACGGTGGGATTCATGGAAGAAAACGGGCTCATGGTAGAGAACGGCGTCGCCGTGCTCGCGGCCATTGCGTGGCACAATGGATGAGACCTTCTTCTGCAACAAAAAGGTTGAGAGGTGGTCCGGATGAAGGAACCTCACAGGCGCAAAGAAGTTCACAAGTCCGCCGTTTTGGCTTTGGCTGGTTCCCCACGTTTGGAGCGACCGCAGTCACCGCACAGGCCTTTGTGCTGGGGGGTGCGGGGTGGGGTGGAAAGCCCGCACTCTCTGGGCAGCGGCCCAGTTAGCAGCCACTCCCGCTGGACTGCGGCGACAAGCTTCGTAGCTTGTTCGAGAGGGCGTTCCGCAGTGAATACGGACTCTCGAGGGCACAGAAAAAAAGAAGCAGAAAAATAAAATAACAGGAGGAAGGAGGCGGGGTGCGGAGAAAGAGGGTGAAGCAGGGTCTTCGGCGGCTCCCCTTCAGCAGGTATGAGTTGTTGATGGATGGCCCCGCAGGAGTGGTGCGAGAAGAGATGAAGCTGGGACAGAAGGATAGAGGGACAGGAAGCGCTGAGCACAGAAGATGGGTGGATGCTGGCCGCCCACAAGCACAGCAACAATCCGGTTAGACGGAACTATACGGAAACGAAGGAGGAGGAGAAGCTCGATGAGAGAGGAGAGAGGAAATGGAGCAGGTGGAGAGATCGTGTGCAAGTCACCCTCCCCGGTCCGTCGACATTCCCATAGGTGCCGGCGCGGACTGCCTGTTTGTAGGGAGCAGGCCACTGCAAGCATCTGAGTCCCCACCGCGCCGCCCACCCACGTCGCGCTGTGCCGGTTGGAACAGGGGGGCTTCTTGTTCTGCCATCTCGCTGTGGGGCCACTAGATGGATCGCCGGCCTCTCACTCCTCGGACAAGCATGCTAATTCTCACACTAGCCAAATACCTAGGAAGCCAAGTCTGCATATAACGGCAATCCTACCTACCGTTGCAGGACTGTGGATTATGCCTCCGTGTTCTCAATTGCGTAAACGGAGTGGCAAGGGGAGGAAATGGCAGTGAGGTAGGTTTCTTCAGCCTCTTCAGCTTCTCTTGAAGAGTACCTCGATTATTCTGCTGTGGATGGAAGTGGTCCTGAATAGGTTGAAAACAGACAAAGCGAGGTCTGGACGCATGTCACATACTCACATATATGTAGCAGTCTGCGTTGAACGGGATCAGGGTCTCCGCTCTCTGTTTGTGTCGTATTAGTTGCGGGATCTTGCACACTCGACCAACAACGGTCACTTCGCAGTTGAGCAAGCTGGCGCCATAACAGGAAGAAAAGGCCGAGTCCTCACGGTCACCTTTCGGTCAGTCTACACTATTTATGACTGGTCTGACATGGTGGGTGCCAAGGTATGTATTTCGGAATAGAGTTCTGATCCCTGCTACCCACGCTCACAACGGGGCCTTGGTCAAGTGTATCACATCGTCTAGAGTGATATGTCTCTGTCCTCTTGAAAGCCCAAATATGGTATGATGGCCGTTGGTAGTGTCCCAGAACTGCCACAGCTGACTGTACCAAGAGGGCAAGAATTAGTGGAAGGAGTGTGAGAGAACCAAAGACCTGGGGGGGGGGGCGGCTTTCTCGGAAGCCGCACTGACGGTCGCAGAGCAGCAAGTTGAGCGGGCTGTTTCCAGCATTGTACCCCGAAGTCCCTGGTACTTCCCAGACCCATAATGCAACCCCACTTGTCTTGGCAGGAAGCACCCAAGTGGGCCAGTGTGGGGTTTCTTGGCATGAAACCCAGCCGTATCACAAGTCAACCCTGCGCCCGAGCCTATGACAGCGTAAGTGATGAGAGCCAAATACTAAGGCTGGAGGGGAAGCTTTCCTCAGATCGTGAAATATAGCCTATTGGAACAGGGTCCTCTTTATTGGCCAGCGCTGGACAGCCATGATGCCCCGGGTAGTGTACCAGGACAGTTTAGCAGCAACGCATGGTGGTGCTGGGCATCTTACTACTATGTTCAGGAGCGATATACAGTAGTCAGCCCGTCACTCATGAGGCACGAACATAGACGACGTAGGACGTAGTAGCCCAAGCCGGGCAGGATATGTCAACTTGCAGTCGATGGCTTTCAAAGTACTGAGAATCTTGTGAAGCCGATCGATCTGCTCGGCTTCTGTTAGATGGCGATGTCGATGTCATCCCACATTGATGCTCAGCCTTTGAAAGCGGTGTGTTCATTTCACCACTGTAATGTGTGGATGTCAGGATTCCAAGTTCGGACTCTCTTTGGGTTTGAGGACCAACCCACCCTCTTCAGCGGTCTCGACCTGCGTGGGGTGACGGAGATGCGCAGGCGGCAAGCTATCTGGTCGGCCATGTTAGTATTCACTAACCTCCCCCCCCCAACCAGATGCTTTCAACAATACCAGTCTCGTCGCCTAATTGTAAGTATGAACTTTGAGAATAATGAGCCATATCACAAGGGAAGAAAGGCTGAACAAGCGGCGAGGTTTGTATTGCAAAAACAATATCGTAATATTGAAAAGGCGAAAAGAAGAAAATCGGTGATGGGCACCGGCTCCCAACATGGTTGCAGCAAGGATCAGAAATGGGATGCAGGAGGCAAGTACCGGATACTTGACAGGGATCTGTAACAAAGCAAAGCACCTTCCAGGGTTCCCGTCATGATGGGACCCCCACACTGGACGGGTAGCAGACGACCAGCCATGTTCAGCTGTTTTCTCTCGGACTTCTATGCTGCTTCAATAATGAGGCAGATATGAATACATACATACTGTAATGAAACAGACGACCTCTCTTTTAACAATGTACTAGGAGCTTGACAGCGGAACATGTGTCACGCGTCCTGGCTGAGGTTCAAGTTGAAGCGCGGGGTCCACAGGACCCTTGAGATGCGGTGGGTCTACAGCCGAGGCAGGGCCGTTTCTTCCTAGGTGGTGGGTGTCAACGACTCAAGGACATGAATGTGCTCAAGTACGGCCGGGCATACAATGACAGTTGGGGAAAATCAATTAGACTTGGATGCTCATAAAGCGACTCTTGGATGAAAAAGGACTCTTGTTGCTCTCGTCTTGTGCTTGCATATAAAACAGCACAGACTACAACTACAAGAGGCTCGGTCTTTGTTGCTACCATGAAGTACTACACCACGTTGGCCCAATGTTTCTCAACACCCACCTCTCGAACCGCATCCTCAGTTTTGCCGATCCAATCTATCGATGAGAATGCACTTGCAATGACGACAACGGGCAAAATGCCCAATATGGTCCAAGCTTCTGGTGCATGGAGCACTGGGCAAGGGTTGCTTCTTGAAGATATAGGTATCCACCCAGTATTGGCAGCCCATGGTTCACTTGCGTTTTCGGCCACACCACAGACAACAACCGCTCACTGCTCTCCTTATCGCCGTCAACGTCATGTCAGCATCATCAACAATTAAAACAACGTGTCCTGACAACTGTCCGCGGCGGCGGCGGAGCATCGTACTAAAACCCCACACGAATAGTCCACCTGTCCTGCACGTCACGCAGGTGCTTCGAAGCTTTGTTTGATTCCAGTAACGGATACACGCCATCTGGACGGTGAATGCCACAGGCAAGGGGCGCGCTAACCTAGCCGACAGCAACTGGGCCTCTAATAAGCTCTCTGGGCAGCCGCCTCTCCCTGACCGCCACAACAGAACAAGCGTGGTGTTTAGATAGCCTTCTTTCTGTTCCTTTATTTTCCGATCTGTGGGTCTCCAATGCCCCCTCTGTGCACCGGACGCCTTCGCCGACATACGCTAAACAGCATCGCCAAGACCAGCCCCGTTGGGACCACCCAGAACGCCTAAAAATACGTTCCGATGAGACCAGGGCCAAGAAGCAGCTCATGGCAAAACATGGGCGGCTTTCCAGCCATCAAACGCAGATGCTGCCGCACCATCAACCGGCACATCTTCTCTTACTTACACAGCCACTCAGGTTGCCGAGTATACGGATACCCACCATCTACCCAAGAAACGACAAAACAATGAAATGAGCCTCCAAGGCAAACTCCTACAGGAGTCCAGATGACAGACCTGTGTGGTGTCGTGGTCTCTGGCCGCTTCCATCGTCCAAGAAAGCGACCCAGCCAGGAACCACTCGCTCCCGGAACCGGCCTGCCACCAGCGGTGTGAGCACATATCAGAAAAGGCACGCAGCCCAATCACCTCTGCCGTGATTGTCCGATCTCGCTGTTACTACTTGCGATGCCCCTCGGGGGTTTAACGGCAACATTCGAGTCAAACAAACCACAGATGATGACGGTGATGCTGACCTACATTCAGTAGTGTTTACAGCCAAGACCGCCAGTGACATGTGAAAGCTGGTGAGGCGGTGGATATTCCAACGACTTGGCCCCTCCTTCAGGAGCTTATCTTGTCGCCGTCGCTGCCAAGAATCTTGTTGACTTGTCCTCTTTGAGGTTACTCCCGAGATTCTGAGCTTCTGACCGCCCGAAAACCTCGGGCGAGCCATCTGTCTCTTCGTCCATTGTATTGCCGGGCGGGTCTGGCTTTCCCTCGATGCTTAACTGATTGTGCTCTGTTTCCTTTTAGGGGCGTAGGAGCATTTCAATATTGAGACTGTCGGTTGGATGGTTCCCAGCCGCCCAGCCACCTCGCTTCCAATCACATACTTGTGTTCGTGCGGGATTAATCCAACGACGTGCCCTGGGGTGAACAACGACGTAGGCTGATGGCCGAACGTGGAGGCACAACCAATGAGCTCTCTGCGAACCCGTGGGGGCTCGGGGGATGGAGTCTCACCCCGCAACCTCGTCGCCTGAGCGCGGAATTGACGTGGGGGTCGGGTGAACTGATTGAGGACGAGCGAGGTTGCCGAAATCAGAGGCCAGAACCCAGAAACTGGAAACCTTTCACTGACAAAGAGAGAATGGCTGGTGGAGTGGTGTGGGTGTGCTGTTGGCTTCTGTTCGTGGGAACGCTGTCTTCGGGGTCGACAACGGTTGTTGTTGATGGGGTAACGTCGATCATGGTTGTCTTTACCCACAGGTATCCCGTGTGCTTCCACTTGCTCGAACGCTCGAGTTGTGGCATCTCGAGGACCGCATCTTGTGCAGACAGAGAAGTTCACAGCGGAGAAGTCCCGTCTTCTTTATAGCCTGCGAGCTGCGTTGACGTTCGGGCGATCTTCCAGTTCTTATCTCTGTGATAGGAATTCTTCAGCCAACCGTCCACTGAGAGGCTGTATATCTGGCGAGCGATCATTCGCAATCCTCGTCAGGCATGAGCACCAGCCCATATCTGGGCATCTTAGGCGTCTTTGGGAAGCTCAGGAGATAGCAGGCCCTCCAAGCTGTGGTGTTGCGAACCACACCTGCTGTTCAGGTACCATTCAGCCTCTCGTTTGTGCTCACATGGCTAACCTTATCGCGGCTCCCCGCCCATGCCCTACAGGACCACTGCATAGGTATCATGCCGGCAGCTCTCGGCGCCATGCTGCCGCCGTAGGCACAAACCCGGCAGGGTCCTGGAAATCGGATCACCGGTCGCTGAACACAAGCTGTACAAGATTTCATCTGGATTTCTCGGGGTCTTGATACACCTTGCCAGTGCAATTCCATACATCTGTACCTCAAGCGAGAAAGTCCTTTTAAAAGCACAAAGGCTTGTCTGGTTGGTCTCTCGAGCCAAGCTGGTACACGGCATCGATATCAGATGCTATCGGGATGGTGCTTGGTGACGAGGCCGATTACGCTATCGCACATCATCAGGTTCTTCAGTCTGCGCCTCTTTGGTTACCGATCATCAAAGAGTTTGGTAAATGGTGGCACGTGTCATGAGCACCTCTTGTCTTGTTTGTCTCGGATGGAACACTATATATCCAAAGGCGGGCTTGCAGCTTCTTCTCGGACAAGACGCTATCTTTTTTTCTTCCATGCCACGTGGTAACAAGGTTACAACGCTGGAGAGGGGGGTGATAACGCTTCGATGTTTATATAAGCCCATTCCTTCCCAGAAAATTGTCGCCTATCTCATGTTATGACGGCCTGTTTAGGTCCTGCTGCCGAGGACCACGCTGGGAGGTTTCTTTGGGCGAAGAAGGGGTATCACTGACGGTGGTGACCACGGACTCGGAACACCTTTCAGCATGATACAGCTATGAAACCGTACAGAACACTGGGGATGCTGACCATCAGCTGTATACATGGACCTTTGCTGGGAAGGTTGGATGGACGGGGTTGGGAGTGGTGAAAAGCGACGTATCAAACGAGGACACAACACCTTCAGGCCTTACTTGGGAATGAAGCGGCACATTGGACGACACCCAACAATACCCCTCACGATAAGAGTATTGGAAGCCCCAGTCAGGGTTTGGGCTGTAGTGGAGGAGCATCTATGGGGTCATGTCAAGAACGGATTGTGCTCTTCTATCAGCCAAACTCTAGTAGGCTTGGATGAGAATTCATTACTGACTCTAAAAAACATAACCCAGCACAAAGGGAATTCGTCGATTTTACCAAGCGCTGCGCTTGAATATGCTCCTACGCTCTACTTTCGCCTCTAGAAAAATGTATACCTATTCCCCACACACAAGAACGAATCAACCACCAAGTATATCCTCGAAAGAAGTCGACTCCCATCTTCCCAACCACGACACAAGAATCCCGCCAAAAATTATCCACCAAACAAAGCTACCATCCCTTCAACTCCTGGCCATCGTGGCCCACCTCTACCAAGCAATAAATATTAACCAGAAAAACCTAAGGATTGGCGACACAGCAGGTCATTTTTCTCTCAGAGTAGTCCAGCAACAGCAACCACACCACCCAACACCGCACCCATCATCTTCACCCCGCTGTCCACCCTATTGTTCTCCACCGCCGCATTGCCCGTAGCCTGCGCGCCTTGGACAAAGCTCGTCGTGGTGCTGTCCCCAGACACCGCCAACGCCACCGTTGCCAACCCAATCGACGTGCTGAAGCTAGTCACGCCGTTATCCACACCGGTAATCACCCTCGTGACAGTCTGCGTCTCGGTGCTCCACTTCCAGCCCTTACCCCAAGGACCCCAAGGGTTACCACCTGCCTGCCCTCCCGGTCCCCAGCCGCCGGGGCCGCCAGCCCAGGGGTTGCCGTTCCATTCACACCCGGTGACGGTGTACACGCCTCCGGTCCATGTCTTGGTCCAGGAGCCGTCGCCGCCCCATGCGTTGGAGCCTCGACCGGGACCCCAGGCACCGGTGAAGGCGGGGGCGGTGATGGTTAGGACTCCGGTCGAGCCGGCGGCGGAGCAGGAGGCCCATTGGGAGCAGAGTGAGGCGGAGAGGGAGGAGTACGAGGTTACTGCTGTCGGGGAGGCGGAGCAGGCGGAACTGATGCAGGAGATAAGAGGGGCCGCCTGGGTTGGTTCGGCGCAGTAGGAGGTGGGTGCGGGCCAGGTGGAGGCGGTGTCCCAGAGTGAGGACATGCAGGATTGCTGTATGTTTGTTAGTTGAATGGTTGGGGATAATAAAGGGGAAGGGGGAAAGCACTGACAGCACACTCGGGGGCGCCACCGTACCACTGCGCGTTGGCGGCCGCCGGGGCCAGGAAGACGGTTACGGTCGAAGGCCTCATTCTGATAGACTGGAGAGGTTGAAAAACGCGTAGAGGCTTTGACGTTAGAGAAGGCGAGAAGGATGAGGAGCGGATATGAGGGTGTGAGTGAGTGGGTGAGAGAGAGTGTGTGTAGTAGGAGGTTGGGATGAGAAAGGAGGAAAAAGAAGGGATGACACCGGACATATATAGCCCCTACATTTGCGGATCGGCAAGCGAGGGACCTACCTCCAAGTAAGGCTGATTCAAACAAAAAGAAACACAACAATAACAACTAACCCGGGGATACGGCAAGAGGCAAACAAGAGTGTGTGGAGAAGGGACGGGATCTGCAGACGAAGACTAGCTACGTAGGGCCCAAGCAGTCGGTCCTTCCGTCTGGTTTCGAAAGGTTAAGACGGCAACTGAAGGGCAACGGTGGGCAAGGCGGCCGGTGCGGTGGTCGGACCGAACCACGAGCTAATGACCAACGGGACGGTAGCTATAGGAACATAAAGTCTGCTACGAGGCTTAGTGTAATGTATCTTTCAAAGTACACCGCCCTTAAGTCCCGCGCGAGAGTAGAGTTGGGACGATGCGAAGGACAAACAGATGGGATCAACATTCTCGGATTTTTCCTGCTCACCTGGAGCAAGTGATTTCGAACTGCCGTTGTTACTCGAAAAGAAGCTAGGTACCAAAACGCCACTGAAAACATAAACTCTGCTGACGCCGCGCGTCCTTTAGAGTCTTTCTCTCTCTCCCTATCTCTGCCGTGCCAACGTAGTTCAGAAGTATGTGATGTTCTGCATGCGGCTCTCTCACCCCTAGCAAGAATGTTCTCTGATGTCAACTCTTGCCAAGACAGCCGCGCAATAGCACGTGGTTACCGGACCGAAAGCACCGAGTCTTTTAAGGCTCTCCCCCCGCCTTTCTCAGCTAGGAATCTTGAGAGATGTGTTTCTCGGGACCGAAAGGTAAAGGTGGCAGGGGCTGGAGTGGGGATGCATTCGTAATATCTTCGGGGAGTAGATCTGAAAATCGAGAGCGATTGGGCGGCCAGTCGGTCTTAGTCGGACTTCCCTGCCGTGCAAGCATATCTGTCTGTGATGGGCGACAGCTGCGGTACTGGCGACGCATAATCCGAAAGTAGCTAGAAATCTAACGATTGAATTGCCCGATCAACCCTTTCCCAGCCACCTCAACTGGCTTAGGCAAGTTCCATCTTGGACATTTCAACCGAGTGTTGTCAGACTGTACTCTGTTCCACACCAACAACCGTTCCTTTATTTACTTTTCACCTCCCCCTCACCCTTGCCAGCCGTTCCCATCCAATGACGTCTTCTTGTGGATTTTTCAGCCCTTTTCAGTTCCCCATCTTTAGGGCTGCGAGGGTGCCCTGAATCTCTTACAAATGCCAAGCTGCGAGTCTTGAAACGGTGACAAACGCAAGAACATGATCGCCTCAGGGATTATTTTATCGATTCCATCATCAAAAAGTGGATGCCCGTTTCCAAGATTAGATCCCGCTCTTGCATTGGTGGAATTCCTTCTCTCGCGTAAGATACCATAGACATGCTGACGACGACGACTCGAACTCGACTCAGATCTTCGGCCATGTAGTGTAATACTGTCACTTGTCACCTGTCACTATGAGCCGGAAAGGCATCTGGTCTCTCAAATGTCTCGAATGACGCGTCTGCCACACGGATGCTGGACACCGCAGAACATAATTTCACCGCAGATGCAAAGGCGATCGCATGACTGAATCCCTTGCTTGTTGGCCCACCACAGCCTGTAGTACTAAGAGGTACAATTCCATACGAAGTAAACTATCCACAGACAGGATTATTCTACCGCCTTGCCTTCCTGCCATCTATTCCTTTCCCTTCGAAAAACATCAACGGCGCCGCGGCTCTAAAAGCAATGCAACACCTAACCGAGTACTCAAGGCTAGTAAAATAATCAAATACACAAACAGACATATTGCTGTCAAAGAACAGAATTTCCACCTCACATCAACTTGAACTCCCTCCTCTTCCTCTCCCCCTCCTCCTGCGCAGCTCTCAACTCCTTCATCCAATCCCTCGGCTTTCCAGGCGAGGACTGCAAACACGCCCCCTTGGTCCTTCTCTGCTGAGCCTACAGCATAGTACCAAAAGAAGGGGCTTCCTCCTCAAATGGGATCTTCTTCCGTGGGCTACCCCCTTCATCGGGGTTCGCCGGCTTGCGGTGTCGGAAGGTAAACCCAACAAACAAGCCCTTGCTCATCTCCTCCTCCCTCTCGGCCATACCCTCGAGTGCCTGCTGCTTGTCATGCACTTCCTTGTACTTGGCCATATCTGCCTCGTTGGAAAAGTCGTCGAAATAGCCAGCGTCAGTCTCCGAGTCGAGCTCGGGGACAAACGGCGCCTTGGTTTCCCGCAGGACTTCCCAGTCCACCTCGGCAAAGTAGGGGTGGTTTTGGATGTCCTTGATGTTGGAGAAGCGCTTGGATCGGGAGTTGATGCAACTGTGGCAATGATGTCAGTTTCTGGCCCTGAGGCGATAATGTTTATAGATGGCGGCACTCACGTCGTGATGAAATTCCACGTCCGATTACTCAAAAAGTAGCTCGGGTCCTCCCAGACTGGCCTCTTTAGCACCTCCCGCCAATGCTTCAAGTTCCTCCACGTTTCATCCGCATTGCTACCCGCAAACGGAGGGAACCCGGTGAGTGCCTCAAATAGCATGCACCCCAAACTCCAGTAATCGACCGTGAAATCATACTCTTCGCCTCTCAACACCTCGGGAGCCATGTAGTCTGGTGACCCGACGATGGACTTGGCATAATTCACATCCTTCTCCCTCATGGATCTGTATCCCTCCCGGCGCTCCGCCACCGTACGCTGGTCCATCGGCTTACCGAACGGGACCGACGTCTCGGACGCCTTTTCCAGCCGGATCCTCATCGACTCGATCTTAGCGGGCGCAAGGAAACCGGCAGCCAGGCCGAAGTCAGTGAGCTTGACGTGGCCGGTGGAATCAACCAGGAAGTTTTCTGGCTTCAAATCACGGTGGATGTACCCCAACTGATGTAAAGCATCAACCGAGCAAAACATCTCCGCAATGTAGAACCGCGCATGCCTGTTCGACAACACTCCCGTATTGTTGAGCAACGTGCGGAAATCACCACCTGGTACGTATTCCATGGCAAGGTAGATATTCTTGTCATCCTGGAAAGAGTACAACAGGCGGACCAGCCACTCGCTCTTGGCCGTCGTAAGAATATCTCTCTCGGTCAAGACATGCCTGATCTCGTCGAGCTTGAACAGCAACTTTTTGCTCATCACCTTGAGAGCACACACCTCTTTGGTGTCCTTCTTCTGAGCAAGGAAGACTTGGCCGTAGCCGCCCTGGCCGACTTGGGTGAGGATTTGGAAGTCACCTTGCCTCAAGCGGACTCGTCTCTTTCGGAGGTTGGCACGTTCCCGACCAGCATACTTGGACCACATTTGCTTGTAGGTCTCCGGGTCGGTCTCGGGTGGTTCCGGGTATTCCGCCTTAAATGCATTGAGCCGGCTCTGTCTTGAGCCGACGTAGGTGAGTAGGTCGAAGTAGTAGTCGAGAAAATCTATCCACCGTCAGTATTTGCAAGGGCAGTAGTTTCCGGAGAGATTTGTAGTTGACCTACACAACTGGGTGACATTGACCAAGCGCTTAACGTTTGGCTTCTGCAAGATCTCCCGCTCCTCGGGGGTGAGGCCCCGCGTTGTGTTGAACTTCTTGACTGTACCTTGTGGTCGCTCTCGTGGCTGGTAAAGCTCTTGGCGAGAGAGGGCGGCATGGCTCGGTTGGTATGTTGGCTCTTGATAAGGATCACGCAACGAGATGGGTGGTGTGTTTTCTTGCCCGTGGCTTCTGACGGGGCTGCCACCATGCGTGGCATTCTTGTGGATCACGCTGTGCTCAACGGCCGATGGCCCCTCATCAAAATCCTGCACATTGTTCTTGCCAGGAGATAATGGGGCCGCGACGCTTTGCGGGCGACCCAACTTGACGGGACTGTCGAGGATGCCCATGCCGGGCGGTGCTGCGAGCTTCAAACCATCAAAAGCGGCGGTTGGGAGATCGTGAGCACCAGGAGGTACCGTCCTCTTGCTGGGGCTGCCCTGTGGAGTGCTGACCGGGGTTGTGAAGTTGTTTCTAGTCGGTGTGGCGGGGCGGTTGTCCTGCTTCCCACCGGGGAATAGATTGGCCATGAAGCTCGCCATGGCGGTGTCAGGGATGTGCCAAAGCGACGTGTGGAGATGTGATGAGTTGTCCTTGCTGTGGAGGTCGATAAATAATCTGATACCAGTAGTAAGGTATGCTGATGTCTGTCGACTACCCTGTGACCTGTCTGTTCCTGCAGGTGGAGCAAGAGATGAGATGCCGGGACAAAACAGAGCCCGGGAGAAGATTGGAAGATGATGTCAAGCGTTTTTGGTGCTTGCGAGTTGCGCGACGGGGATAAATGACTTAACGCGAGGCCAAACAGTCTCGCGCAAAATGGAGACGAGCTTAAATTATGACGACCTAGCCCGCTCTCTCCTCTTGATGATTGGGCAGCTTCCAGCGAAGGGGCACCGTCAACAAGTGTTGGAGGGGTAACGGGCTGCTGTGAGCACTTCAACCCACGGCCGGATGGCGGGGTGTGGTCTGTGCTTCCGGTGCCTTGGCAAGATGGTAGTGCCAGGCGCTAGGTCGCGTCACTGGAAGGCATTTTGATATCAAAAACGCATCCTTCAGTCAGCCAGTGTTGAGCCATACTGGCCCTGTTACATTTCTCGTTCTGAGCTCGAAGAAGATACCGAAAAACAATAAACTACCAGCAGATCAACCACAACGTCGTCCGTTTAGCCAGCAACCAGTCCCACAACGAGAAACACGCGTACCCCTGAGCTCAGTAGCGACCTTGCATCATGGCGAAAGAGAAAAAGTACAATCCAGTACAGGCCCAGCACAAGGCTGACAAGGCCAAAGCTGTCAAGAAGGGTAGGCCATTATCTTAATTGTGTTTCAGGAACCATGGCTAATGACAATTTGTGCCCACAGGCAAGGCAGAGCAGCAGGCAAGACGGAACGAGAAGCTCGCCCAGCGGAATCCCGCAAGAATCGAACAGCAAATCAAAGATCTCAAGGCCATCAAAGAAGGCGGTGGTAAACCCACCGCACTGGAAGAGCAATCTCTGGAGGCGTTGGAGAAGGACTTGAAGGCAGTCAAGAAGGCTCGTGAGGCTCTTGGAGACAGAGCACCACAATTCGGTCGTGGAGGTCCATCAAGGCCGGGGCAGAGAAGCGATGGCGTGCTAGGAAAGCGGAGACGAGACGACGAGGACGCATCGAGCGATGACAGCGATATACCCGACGACGTTAAAAGGATACCAATGCCACGAGACACACCGCCGCCCATCCCAAAGGAGATCATGGACGAATGGTATGCCAAGCGCAGGGCCAAGAGGGACGCAAACCACGAGCCAGTAGCCGAAAGGACACAGCCAGAAAAGCCAGCCACACCGGCACCAGTTGTCGAGTCGAAGACGGTGTACGAGGCCAAGCCGGTCATCAGGGACTTGAGAAAGGAAGCTGTCAGCGCATTTGTTCCAACCCATGTCCGTATGAAGATTGAGAAGGGCAAAGGACAGGGTGGCCTTCTTGAGCCGGAAGAGGCTGATAAGTTGGAGCGGGAGGGTTATCTTCGGGGACCCGAAACCCAGCAGTATGGTTCAAGCACGACCCCTCATGGAAATCCTCATGGGGTAACACTTGAGGAGGTGGAAGATGAGGGCAATTAAAAATGCCAACCCCAACCCATCAGTTTTACACGCAGATTGTGTCTCACGGCGCCGGGTGCGGTCATTGTCTCAAAAGACTTATTCGCAGCATCATTCCACGTCGGCAAATTGCCATGCCGCTTGGCATCTTATCTTCTCGGTGAGCGTTGGTAAGGCTGATAGCCAAGCCAGGTGTCTGCCCTCTTGGAAGCTGGGCATTTGTATGCTTCCCTGCAATCTCGGGTCTGACGGACAGCCCCGCAGTGATCCGATATGGCTGCAGAGGTCCTGACAGGTCTTGGTTGCAGAACATGTCATATCCAGCTGGTTGGACAGGGAGCAACCAATCCAAATGCCTCGGCAGACTGCATGAGTGTCGTCCCAAACTTTGAGGTTCCTGCATCATCTGGACCCTGATTTCTGAATGCGATCGAAGGAAACGCTAGAATAGGCAATGATGAGCAGCCATTTCCGCAGGCAGCTAGAACAAGAGGATGGTAGGAAGATTAAACTCACGGAAGCGACCCAGTGCACTGGAAATCGTCCCCCGCTGGCGCCCGTTTCTGACATCGACATTTGATTCCCTCCCCCATTTACCCAGCCACAATATGGTGTCATCTGGAGACACTATGTTGTTGGTGCGTCGTAAAGGCAAAGCTCCTGTGAACAGTGGGCCATTTAGATTTTCAGTCCCTCGGTATCCCAAAAGCGGGGGGTGGGCAGCCGGGGAGTCAGTGACGAACTGCACGTTGTCGGTCTAGGCCTTACCAATATCAGAATAGCCCCAACTAACCATTGGAATGCTGTCTGTACTGGGTGAAACTCCGAAAAGGCTTGATGAGAGAGACCCTTGTTCGTCAAACCCATCTCATCCAGCCTAGAAACGTGTAAGCCGCCTGCGGCAATGGCCGAACATGCTTGCCGACGGCTACTCTTCTTTTAAAGAGTGTGAGATGGTCTGGATTCGGCCCTCATCTCAGCTGACGGGGTTGGTCTGCTCTCATCTCTTGACACAGTTTATTACTCGAAACATTTCCTCCTCAAACCTTCTCATGCATTGTTACAGAGGCTCTTTTTCTTTGATTCTCCACTAGTACCTCGGTGCAAATGCAGAATTGGTGAAAAAAACAATCCCATTTGTCACGGGTCAGACAGCGCGCACATACACCCAAGACATCCACCGCGTTGTGGTTTTGTCTGGAAAATGTCTCGACATGTTTCCCGTCGGCGACCCGAGTCGGCGCACTCCGACTTACAAAAAGACGGCGGCGCCAAGCGTCCGGCCGCCGGTCCATCAACAACGATACCACCAATATCTGCGGGCGGCTCGGTGGTAGATGAGTCCGACGGGAAATCCGACGTCAAATCAACAACCACATCCGCGGGCAACAGCACCCGCCCATTACTCAAAAACAAACGGCAGATCAGCACCCGCTCTGATGTCTCCGATCCAGCATCAACATCACACCCAGACTCACCATTATCCTCCCCGGACTCCAATGGCAACGATGGCGACGACGACGACGACGACGACGACGACGACGAGCCATACCCCGAAGGCGGCTTCCGGGCTTGGTTGGTCGTCTTTGGCAGCTGGCTCGCGCTGTTCGCGTCGCTGGGGTTAATGAACGTCATGGCGACGTTTGATACGTACCTTTCCGCCCGGCACCTCGTCGACCACGATCCCGGCAGTGTAGGCGGGATTATTTCTCTATATACCGTCCTCAGTTTCACACTAGGCATCTACGTCGGCCCGGTGTTCGATCGATACGGCCCGCGATGGCCCATCATGGGCGGCAGCATATGCCTCTTTGCCGCGCTGATCGTTGTGAGCATCTCGACGCAGTACTGGCATTTGCTCGTGGCGTTTGCCGTCTTCAGTGGGCTAGGCAGCGCACTGTTGTTCACCCCTTCGATCGCCGCGATAGGACACTTCTTCAAGGCCCGTCGGGGACTGGCTACCGGTGTAGCCTCGACGGCGGGCAGCGTCAGCGCAGTGGTGTTCCCTTACATTGTCCAGGAACTGTTTGTAAAGGTGGGCTGGCCGTGGACGATGAGGGCGCTGGCGTTGATCTGCCTCGGGGTGACGATTGGTGCCAACTTTTTGATTCGGGCGAGACTGCCGCCGGCGAAACACGCAAAGGTAAACCCGAGTGTTCATATCTTTAGGACGAAGGGCTTTGGGTGGACGCTGGCAGCGGTTTTTCTCATGCAGTTTGCTGGGTTTATACCGCTGTCGTATCTCTCGGGGTATACCTTGGCTAAGGGGTTCAGCCAGGAGTTTTCCTTTGATGTCGTGACGGTGCTGAATGCCAGTTCAGCGTTTGGACGGGTGGCGGGGGGGTGGCTGGGGGATGTGATGGGGGTCTATAATGCGAATGTGATGTTTTCGGTGGTGACTGCCATTGCTTGTTTTGCAGTTTGGCTGCCGGTGGAGGAGGGGAGGGCTGGGTTGATCGGGTTCGCGGTGCTGTTCGGGTTCACGAGCGGGAGCAGTGTTAGTTTGGTGCCGGTTACAGTTGGGAAGCTGTGTGGGACGAGGGAGTATGGGAGGTACTATGGGACGGTGTATACCGTCGTGAGCTTGGGGGTGTTGATTGCTATTCCTATTGCCGGGAAGCTGGTGCTGGGGCGTCGAGGGAGTTACGATGGCTTGATTATTCTGACTGGAGTGGCGTATCTTGCTTCGGCGGCGGTATTTGCGGCTGCGAAGATGTCGATCGTTGGGTGGAGGGCGAGACCTTGGGTACTGTTTTGAGATGAAAGAGTGTAGTTTACGATGTTATGATCGTGTCTTATTTTTTCGTATTTCAGCGTCGAGTGAGAAAACCGTCACTAGCCGTAGACTATGTTGCACTGTCTGGAGAAATAGGGGAGCAGCTCCATGATATCACAGCATGGCAGACACAGTGAGATGTGTTGTCACACAGCGGTTCGATATTTCTATTGCATAAGTAGGGGAGTTTTCTTCTGGTTCTAGAGCATAGTTTGAATAGGGATACCAATTTAGCTTCATAGCGAAATACTGATTGTACTGGAACCCTGCCAAACCGACGTCTCTAAAGTGAGACGACCTTCCAACATATTGCTGTGGTCATAGACTTGTGAAGAGAGAGGCGAGGTATATTAGCCGCAACGTAGAAACTGTGGATCATGATTGTTTCATCTCGAATTATCATTATTATACATACAGCTTAACACCGTCCATTATATACTCTCGCCAAATTCCGCATTATCAACACTCCCCTGTAACCTTTCACACCCTTTTTACGCATTGCCAATGATACTCCCCAAACCCTTCGCCAACTTCCTCCCCCACCCCGGCGCATAGCCCATCTCGACAACGCCCCTAGCAAATCTCCAGCTCCTCTCCTGATCCGGAACCGGGTACCTCATCGCTGGTGGGATACTAGTCCTGATGCCACCAAACCACCACCAAGATCCAAATCTATCCTCACACACACTCTTCACATTGCACAGCCCCCTCAGTCCCTCCTCGCCAGCAAACCTCCCGTATCCTGACCCCGCCACACCGCCAAAAGGAAGCTGAACAGCGTACGTAGCCCCAAAGTCATTAACAGCAATCATTCCCGCCTTGATCTTCTTGACAATCACCGGGATCCTCGGATCGGACTCAGCCCCAAAGACTGAGGATCCAAGGCCAAAATCGGGCGCGTTCGCCACGGCGAGGATGTCTTCGACGTTGTTGGAGGGGGCTTTCATAATCGTCATGACAGGAGCGAAGCATTCCTCGTTCGCGATGGCCATGTCGGGAGTAACGTCAACAAGCAAAGTGGGGGTGAAGTAGTGGCCCTTGGGGTGGTCGGGGTGGATGTACTGCTTCCCTCCTGCAAGGAGCCTTGCGCCCTTCTCGACAGCCTCGGCGATTAACCCCTCCAAACGGGAGAAGCTGGAGTCAGAGATCAACGCCCCGACATCTTTATCCTGACCAAGACGGAGAGCCTTGACGCGAGGTTCCAACAGAGAGACGAGTTTATCATAGATTCTAGGGGCGGCAATGATGCGCTCGATACCAATGCAGTTCTGGCCAGCTGCTTGGAAGGAGCCACGAAGCAAAGTCTCAACAACGCGGGGGACGTCACGGTTGGGGACCGAATCCAGAATGATGCACGCGTCCTTCCCGCCGAGTTCCGCCACGACTGGGATGAGAGCTTTGGCGGCGGAGGCGGCGACCTTGTGACATACGGGACGGGAGCCAATGAAAGTTATGTGAGAGATGCCTGGGTGGGAGGTGAGGTGGGACGCGGTTTGGGGCCAGCAGACCACAGTTTGAACCAGGGAGGGGTTGTGACCGTGGGCAACGAGGGCGCCGCGCACGATGGAGGCAAAGTAACCCGAAGACCAAGCAGTCTGCTCAGAGACTTTGACAACGATCCCGTTGCCAGAGAAGAGCGCCGAGATTATCGGGCCGATCATGTTGTGGAAAGGGTAGTTCCAGCTGACGAGGGCCGCGACGACACCGAGGGGTTCGTGGTAGACTGTGTTGCGCTTGTAGCTCATGAGGAGGTTGGTAGGGCGACTGGAGGGGCGAAGAGCCTTTTCCCCGTGCTTGATTGTCCACTCCAGCTTTTCGGCGGTAACGAGGATCTCGCCCAATTGTGCGTCAACCATGGACTTGCCGCTGTCGAGGCAAGCGACGCGGCAGATTTCTTCCTGGTTATCTAGGACATGCTGTAGCAGTGTTCCAAGCACAGCGCGACGCTCACGGAACGAGGTGGTGGCCCATTGCTCCTGGGCAGTCTTTGCTTGCTCGATGGCACGGTCGATAGCGTTCGGGGACGACGGGTTGACAAAACCGAGGAACTGTCCTGTTGCCGGCGCATAACACTGAACGGCGGTTGATCCAGATACCTGTTTCACACAGCCAGTCAGTGATTTGAGATCGTCAACAAAGTGCGTGTTAAGTGTTTGCGCACCTTGATAACTGGCTCCTCCAGGATCTCGGCGTTGTCGGGGATCTTGGGCGATGGGACCTTGTAGAGAATAGGCTTGTCGTTCTCTCGAAGGGCAATATACCAGACGGCGAACAGAGCGAGACCAGACCAAACGAATGGCCAGGCGGACTCGGGGATGTCAAGGGACCTGAGAATATTAGTTAGCAACCGCCTGACGCCAGTTTTGGGCTGCAATTCGCCTACGTTTTCTCCTGCAGTGCCAGGCGCAGCTGGATCAGCAAGCTCCTTGGAGCTTCCATCGGTGTCCCTGCCATTGCTGTTGATTCACAACTGCAATTGACCTATACAGACACCGTCCGGAAACGTTGTTGCGACTTGCGATGAGTTTATTGAGAAACGAAGTCTAGCAAGGACTCGGCTTCGACGTGGTACGCGATGCTTGGTCGTTCCTACCTCGCACCACTTTTTTGCGGGCCATGCCATCTTGGCAGGGGCAAGTCTTGGCAGTACCCCCTTGACATCTGAACAGGAACGAGAAAGCGCCCCAAACTTGTCACAAACAAGAGCAGAGCACACGAGCTGTTCTTCTAGAGAGGAACCTCTTGTTAACATTGATAATAAGGGATGTATGCAAAATTGACTCTCCGACTATCTCTATACAGTGCAGTTGAGGTGTGTATGTGTGTTTTTCTGTGTCGTCTTCGAGCCCTCCTCCGCCCTTCCCGCAACACAAAGCACCACCCTTCCAGCAGCACAAACTCCCAAGATTTGCAAATGCCCCATCCAAACGCCGGCTTCATTAAGCTCAGAGAAAACAGTAAACAATAACAAGGCCTCTTGTCTCGCCAAAAAGGAGGGTAATCTGTCTTGACCACCACCGCCCGAGACCATCCCTCTGCTACAACCTCGAAAGACTCCCTCTTCCAACAGAAAAGCCCCCTCTTTCCCTTGCCTTCCCCCAATTTCAAGTTCTAAACGGCACAATGGATGCGCCACACAGCTCCTTGCCGGCTGTGAGGCAAAACATCCGGGATATCAAGAACAAAAAAGAAAAGAAGAAAAACTCAGACTACCACAAAGGCTTAAATCGGGAGCATCGCGGAGAATGGAGGGACAACAACGTTAGGTCGCCCTGCAACAACGCGCCGCCATCCCAACGAAACCGATATAATATACAGTCGAACTTCAAAGGAGTACCAAAAGTAACGCTCTCTTCTCTTCTGACAACAACATATCAATCATTCAATGCTTTGCTTGGAAAATGCCGACAACCCCCGTTTCCTAACCGTCGTTAGGTTGAATCTTCGCTGCCCCGGTAGTCCCTGAGCCGAGTGGCTCGACTCGATCCTACTGAGCCGTGCCGCCGAGGTGAAGTCGTTACTGGCCTCGAAGCTGGGACGAACCCGATCCATGGAGCGTCTCACTCGGTCGTACGACGGTCTGGCGCGGTCCACTGAAGGCCTACCAGGACCAGTGATTTCTCTTTGAGTGCTGTCTACCGGTTCAGCCTCTGGGAGGTCCATGGATTGCCGGTTTTGCATGATGTAGTTGGTACCATCGCTGCCATTTTGTGCGCGCGTGTTATGCGTGGCTGCGATGGAGGGTGGATAGATAGGCCGCCTGTCTTCGTCCACGCTAGCATATTGAGCGTGCTTGGACTTGCGGCTCCTGCCTGACAGCTTGCCTGAGGATGTTGAAGAACCAGTAGAAGTGCCCTCGAGACCCTCAGAGGCAGCGGCCGCCGCAGCGACAGCCTGAGGATCCTCGAACAAGCCCTGCTTGGCTTGCTCCCGAATGATGTCCACATCATAAGGAAACATCTGCTTCTGGATGCACTTGATAACAAGGCGCGGAAGCAAGCAAATAGCTGGCGTGACAATGAAGCACATCCAGAAAGTCAGCTCCTGGTAGACCTGGGGGGCGGCTTGGTAGAATGTGACAGCGTAGGTACTAGCCGTGTACACTCCAGTCCAGAAAAAGATGAAGACGTCGCTGATTACTATGGCAAGCAATGTCAGCCAATCCCATCGGTAGGTGTTGATGAGAATGTAAGCATTGATTGTGAAGACGGCCGGGTGGGCGACGTAGCATCCAAGACGTGTGCGCTCCGCAATATCCAGTCCGTTGGCGGCTGCTGTAGCCGTCAAGGTAACAAAGACGAATGGGATAAAGAAGGAAACGGCGGACTGGTAGATACCATCAGCCATGTAAACCCTAGAATAGCCGTTAGTTCCTGTCCCGATCTTCACTTCAGAGTTTGTAATGCACTCACCAGAACTTGGTCTGTGTCCATTCTTTGCGCTCAATGCCGCGTCGGTAAAGTTGAGGCACCGCCAAGGAGACGGTGTCCGTCACGTCCTGATCCAACACACCCATGAGGATGACCGGCACCGAGGTAAAGAAGAGGTTGAACATCAGGATATAGGTGTACTCGTAAATGTAGGAAATGTCGAAGTTGCAGAAGATTTGGAACCAGAAAATGGCAAAGGTCCAAATCATGTTCTTGTAGAAGAAGTTACTAATCGACTCTGCCAAGCGCCGGTAGGACCATCGACCGTGAACAAGGACAAGCCTCTGCAAGAAGCGGAACTGTCCGATGGCGTAATCCGACGACATGACGGCTTGACGGCCTTCGACACCAGCGATACCGACACCGACATCGGCTTCCTGGATCATGGCCACATCGTTGGCACCATCACCAATGGATAGCGTCATGACATCGAGACCGTTCTTCACCATGGCAACCACAGCGGCTTTTTGGGCGGGACTGACACGGCAGCAGAGAACCGACTTGCACTGCTTGCACAAGAGCAAAAATTTCTGCTTCAGGGCATCGCTGAGCACCCAGCGGAGGGTGAAACCGTCGATAACAAGACCGTGAGTAGCGGCTGGGGGTTCGTGGTCCTTCTTGGCTCTCTTAAGCTCTTCATCACTGCCAGTCATTTGAAACTTGGCCAAGCCGTTGTCGAGTTGTTCTTCAGCATGCGCCAGATAATCCTCCTCGGAAGACATGCCACTCTCGTCCTCATTGACTTGGATTCGGAGAAGATCCATATCGTTGTGCAACAAGTTGCAAGAGAAACCAATGTTGATGGCCGTTTCGACCTTGTCACCAGTGAGGACCCAGAGTTTGATACCGGCATCGCCCATGAGAGCAATGGTATCGGGAACACCGTCCTGAAGTCTGTCTTCGATGGCGGTGCCTCCCAGCAGTGTCAAGTCACGTTCGATCTTATCAGCGACCTCTTCAAGTCTGTCCTCGCGGTTTTCCAGCGCTGTGGCGGCAAGGTCGTGCTCTTTCCGCCACTCACGATACTCTTCCTCTGAGAGTTCCTTTTGCGCAATGCACAGTGTACGGAGACCCTCGATGGCGAACATTTCCAGATGCTTGGCCGTTTCCTTGCGTAGTTCTTGTTGTTGCCCTTTCTTGAGACGCGCATAAATAATGCTGTCGGCACCCTTGCAGAACAACAAGATCTTCCCATCGGGCATTCTGATGATGGCACTCATCCTCTTCCTGCTCGAGTTGAATTCAAGGGTATTGAGAACCGGATAGTGCCTGTCCTCGCCCATTACGTTCACATTGATCCCATCGTTGGCGGAGCCGAGCACTGTGAACCCCATATCACGAGCAGTGGCCACTAACGCAGCCTCGTCTGGAGACTGAGCTCTGAATTCCATCTTGGGTGGGTTACCGGGCACCTTCTCCGCGATCACTGTGTGACAGAGCGCAAGGGCCAGCATAAAGTGTGCGTTTGCCTCTTGCTGTTCCCTGCCGTTCTTACCAGCGAGATCTTCCACAAAGTCAGGGGCGATAAAAGTCAAGTCCTCGTCGTGCAGGTAGGGGTTGTTATGAAGCCCACGGAGTCCGTCGAGGGCTCTCACCTTGGCTGCCGCGATCTCGGCCCTGATCACCTTGGCCTCTTGCTCAACATCGATGCCCATTCGCTTGTTCATGCCGGCCTGCGCCTCTGTGTAGGCTTCGCCGTAGGGTTGTCCGTTGATCGTGGCTTTTTTGAACTCCATGACGTTTTGAGTGAGCGTGCCTGTCTTGTCCGAGAAGATGTATTCGATTTGCCCAACATCATCAGAGATGTTCCAAGATTTGGGGATGCAGGGCTGATCGATCTTATCATAATACATCTCAACGTCGCTGTAGATGAAGTAGGCCTGGAGTGTCCGAACAATTTCAAGCGAGATGTACAGGGAAATCGGAATCAAGTTCTGGAAGACAATGACAGCAGCCCAGAACGTGATGAAGCCCGTCAGTGCTGGCGTTGAGCCGATGGAGCCGTATTCAAACCAAGCAAGTGAAGCATCGTCCTTTGCCCAGGTGACACCGTTCACGAATGCAGCCACCAAACACATCACCACGAGAAAAGCCAGATTGCAGATGACGTTGAAGTTCAACTCGCGAGCGATGCGGGCCCGCTTACTTGGCGTGATACCAGCATTCATCATGATCTTGGTGTCGTGGCCGGTGAAGAGAACGATGCCGAGAGCCCACTCGGTATTCCGTAGGTTGCATCCACGGAGGAGGATGTTGTCAATGCCTATGGGCTCTGACATCTCCCTGGGCTCGCCCTTGGGATCCCAGGGAACCCTTTGCTGCCACGTGATCGCCCCACTGTACTTGTAAAGATTTGCTTGTGGAGGTTCGCTATCAATCATGAACCGACCTCTCTCACAATCACGCGCATGCTTCAGAGTGCGGCCGCATCGGAGAGCGGACCGGACCTTCAAGTTGGTTTCGCCATCCAAGTTTTTGGTTTCAACGTAGCATGCTCCGTCGGGATCCGAAGTCGCGAGAATGATGATATCGGCAGGCAGTTCGTCGTTGTTGTAGATGCGGACAAAATCCCCAACAACCAAGCTCTTCCAAGCATCCCTATGAAATCTGGCCTTGCCAGAGATCGGAACGTCCGGGTTTATTAAGTCACCCTTGAGTGCTTGAAGAAGAAGACGCTCGTTCTCCACAGCAGTGGAGGTGCTGGGGGCCTCATCGTGATTTCGTGGCAATGGCGATGGTACCGGCGTCATCTGGATTTCTTCCCGAGCCGAGATAAACGAGTTTCGTGACAAGGGAGATCCTACAGCCTCCCATGGTGTCGTCCTGGTCTCAATCGACATGCGCGGATCGACCGACTTCGATTTCTCCTCGGCAGAGTGCTCGTCCTTCTTCCACAACCCCTCAATGGTGTGCCACAAAGCACCAAAAAGACGCGATGTTGCCTTCTTTATCCTCCTCCAAAGAGAGACGTTATCCTCCTCCACATTCACATTCTCGACTCCCAGCAACCGATGGACGGGGGCGTTGTTGAGCTCATTATCCAGGACCGTCCGTCGGTAGTCTTCGATGGCGTCCTTGACTGCGGTGACGCAGATAATAAAAATTAGGGGTACGGCGTTTAGTCCAGGGTTAACACCACCGAAAATAGGGAAAATCTGCCAAGCTGTTAACGACCACACCTGGAGGATTGACCCAGCCACCGATGTCTGGGGAAAGCACTTACAACTAAAATCACTGAGAACAAGAAGAATATGTTGGCGACATTGTGAAATTGGAAGAAAAGGTTTTTAGGAATAAAGGATAATGGCGTGTATCTGGCCGTTCGGATCTTGTTTCTCGTAAACTGTCGAGTCGGCTTGCCTTCTTCGTCTTGAAGCCCGCGCGGTAACGGTTGACCAAAATATAGTTGTCTTGGGGCGGCGCCGCCCTCTTCGTTCGCACTTGTCATGCTCTGAGTTTCGGCTTCTCCTTCTTCTGGAACAGTCTCCTCGGGCTGTTGTAGCGGGCCTGCTCCTCCAGATGCCCTTTTCTTTTCCGACGGAGTTCGGTTGTGTTTCCTGCCTATCAAAGAGAGACGCTTCTTTGAGCCGCTCTTCACCGTCATCTTCCGCGTGGCCCATCGCGTCCTTTGCATCGATATTTCCGGCCCCAGGCTATCGTTCCCCTCTTCTGCCATTGGAGAAGCCATGTTGAGGAGGGGATTCCGGGCAGTGCCCGATCAACCCAGTTGCGTTCGCCAGGCTAGCCCAGTCCGGCCCCTTCGCTATTCCAACACTAGCGTAATCCAGATGACCTCAGTATCCTCAGCAATTATTCGATTCGTACACGTGTCGTCGGGATGAATAGTCCAAGACCGAAGGATGACGGGAGTTGGGATAAAGCGCCTTTGACGTGTGGCTCGTGCTGTAATGTCGAAAGCCAAGCAGCGGTCCGTCTCCTTGCAAGCCAAGCGTGTGCGGTGAAAGAATTGTACTCTTCTATTCAAAGATGCAAAATGCGACGGCGATTGCGAAGAGAAAGAATCGGGGCGCTCAGGGACCGCAGGCCGAGATTGGGACCGGTGCCAGCAATTGGTCGTGTTCGTGACGGGATGGCTCGCAGGCAGGGTGTAGGAGAGATTTTGATGCGCGAGGGCGAAACGGTATTAGGCGTAGCTGGTAAGGTGGCGGACCGGATAAGCCGGGGTTTTTGCAGTCAGTAATGGACCGACGACCATGATCCAGCGCAGACGAAGACACAGGGGAAATCCTGGACGTTGTGCCGGAATGTCTGCATGAACGGGAGGGAAAGAAGGAGAAAATTTCTGGCGAAACTGGATCTCCTCCAAAAGGGGACACGCTCCAAGGATGGATGGCTGTGGATTGTGGTGCTGCACACTGCGTTCTTCCCAGCCCAGAAGGCCACACTGCAAAACGGGGGGCTCCCGCTGGACTTCGGGTCCCTGAATTGGTCAGCAACCCTGTTCGTAAGCTCTCATTTTACGGTGTCGCGGCACAAGGTGTGGGGCCCCAGCACACCCTCCAGCCTACCCCAGCCGCCGTTCAACGTGTAGCTGCCAGTCGTCCCTAGGGACGGTTCCAATGATTTCATCTCGAGGGACTTTTGGTGGATTTTTTGTCGGCATGAATCTATGGGGTACATGATGTTTGTGCCACATTCTGAGGCCGGTAACTTCCAGAACAGCACTCGATCTCGACTAGAAATGGACAGGAACCAGACATCATAATGAACCATCGCCAACATCTCGCACAAAGGCTCGGCAGTGAACACCGCCTTCCATGTGCTGCAACGTCCATGTGGATTTGTAAGTTCAACCACAGCTTCCAAATGTGGGGCAGCGGAGTCTCAGAGGAGGCTTCCAATCTGGGGCCACCTCGAAGCGGTCGATGATCCTCGGCAAGACACTGACCATATGAGCGCTCCAGAGATTCAAAAGTGCACGAAAAGCGTGTCCGCGCCAGGCGAACAGAAGCCAAAGAACCATGGGCATTCTAGCAAATACCTTTTCAACTCATACCGGTTCTCACTTCTCAACCTTCTCCTTTCTACAACAAATCCATCCAAACTTGTTTCTACGCTAGTACATAGACAACTGGGGTGTGTTCATTTCGGTATCCGCACAGTATACCTTCTCGGAGTTTGACTTTAGCCCGGGGTGCCGACATCGTTGCATCTTCGATCATTGAAGAATAACTACTGGCTGATGGAAAGTATCGAGGCATAAAAAAGCGGCGCTAGGTGGCCGGTTAGCCAAGAATGTGTGCACAACTCGCCTGGCGTTCCTATCCAACATTCGCAGCATTTCAACGGCTTGGCCGCGGATCTGCGAATCGGTCATTCTAGACCATATCGAAATATTGATGCTCTTGATTAAATACACTCAACAGTGTCTGCGTCAGATAACAACACGGACCGAAACTAGTATCAAACTGCCATCAACGTCACGCTGCTTGCGGATGACACATGGAGGATTCTTCTACCTCGCCACGCCTAGCCTGCCGAAGGGATAAAGTAGCCGCTCACCTCACCCATCAGATCCATCACCACCTGACGGCAGGCTCGACATCGTTACTATTTCCTCAGCCACTTCCCATCTTTAGATATCATCCCAAGTAAGCAACAAAAATCATTGGCTTGTGTCACCAGCCTCCCACGATGTCATCATGATGGGACAAGGCTGGTGAGACTCGCGTTCAACTGTGCCCCGTAGGGTGGAATCTTCTGCTGCCGCTCGCAAAATCTCTCTGGGCCTGTCGGTTGATTGGGCATCCCAAGGTTCCGTTGTCGATGATCTCTGGATAGAGTTTCATCGCAATCCAGGAAGTCAGCACTGAAACTTATGCGTGGCCTCCCGCAACGCTCCCACCCACGTAGATTTGGATAAGGCTTGACTGCCTTAAATGTGGATCAAGGGTAGGGTTCTCATGACTTGGAAGATGGAAGTCCCCGCAGATATCCGTACATTCAGACGGTATCCAAGGACACAATCCTTTTGTCTCGAGACTCGGATTTTAGGGTACAGTCAGATACGGAGTTAACCGAGCGGTTGGCATCATGCCAAAGCGCGGCCCAGCTCAGTGCAAGTCCGAAAAGGCAGACATTCCCAGAGAAACTCCGTGCCAACTGGCGGCGGCATTTCAGACTCAACCTCATCGTAGGCAGTTCTCACTTCACATTCAGCCAATCAAGTGGCTTTGTCGTAGGGAATGTCTGAGGCACTGTGTTTTGGATTCAGCCTTTCGTGTTTCTAGCAAATTTTTGAATTCAAACGGTGAGACGATAGGAGATCAGACGGAATACGGTATGCAGGTATCGGGGTCATGATGTCTTTTGATCTTTTCTTTGATTGAAGACGATTGGTGCACGGACCAACGGGCTCAACTGGAAGTTTAAGTGGGAGGCACGCAGCCTAGCCAGAAAACGCGTCTAAACACGCGCCTCGCCAAGGCATTCGCATCCTTTCACGCGGCCGTCTTGAACTTGCGAAAAATCGATCAGATTTGGCCAATCAAAGAAGAGCGCGGCCTTGCATGATCCATCATGTCTAAAAACGCACATATCACCAGCTTCTTTAAGCCGAAAGTAAAGACTTCATCAAGCCCTCCCCACCAACCCCAACCCGAGACACCAGCGGCACCACCACAACCACTACCACGGTCCCCATCCCCAGCAACACTCCCTTCAGCACTGCGCCCATTTTCAATTTCACCGGAGCCCCCTTCAGCACTTCGCTCTCTGTCCTCATCACCGCCACCCGTTAGGAGAGTGAGGGACAGAAATGAAGTCATCAAGGGATCAGATGATGAAGACGACGACTCCGACGACTCAGATGATGAGTTCCCCGATCTCTTCGCTTCCCTTCCCATTCCGGCCCCAGCTCCTGCTGCCGCCCTGTTCGCTACTCCAAGGGCGAAGAGAACGGCGGTAGAGGTCTACTCTTCCCCACTTACTGTCAACACGAAGCACAAGTATGATATCCAAGCCTTGCTCAGACATGCCGAGACAGACAGGAAAGTGGATGAAAGTGAGAAGCGGCTCGCTGCTCTGATGGCACAAGAATCCCCAACAAGAATAGACAAGTTCTCTTCCACCAACAGAGCAAGTCTCAGCCTGCGGGATGCCATGGCCGATGTTCTCTCCGACGTCGATAGCAGTGGGGATGAAGCGAAGCGGAGACGAACGCTTCTTGCGGCCCAAAGAACGGAAGCAGGAGACGAGAGGCCTGAGTGGTATTTCTTTGAGGAGGAGGCACAGGCCGATGACGGGGCTTCGATTGTAGCGAGGGCTGGATTTCCAGAGGCCAGTGCCACAGGAACATGGTCACTTCTTGCTCAGGAACAAGGCAGGCAAGAGATATTTGAGGATGGACTGCCTTATTACGTTCAGAACAAGAAGGGCGACCTACCCGACGACATTTTTCTTTGGGTTCTCAACGAAACGATTCACGAGAAGTCTAGAAAACTCCGGGAAGAGTATTTGAGGCTCATGGGGATATGTCCAGAGCAAGCAGGGCGGGTCATGAACCCTGTTCTCATCGTTCAAATGTTTGAAGAGCTCGGGGCCTCCCAAAACGCACTTGCCCCGGCTGGTCAGCAAAATAACGATAGCTGGAAACGGTTCAACCCCTATTCCGGGCGAGATTGGACACCCTTGCGATCTGTCCTCCGCATACTGGTAGAAACCGCCCCAGGTCTATCAATCCCGTCTCTCACCCAAGCAATGGCCATCCTTCTCCGCCTAGGAATGGACAAGATCGTTCAAGACGACACAGGCGTAGCAAAGGACTTCCAGGACTGTCTCCCCCGTATAGTCCAAGCCGTCCCATGGTCAGCCTGGAACAATTTTGTAAGCTCTATACGCCCCACCCTGTTTTTTTCTATCCCAATAACTAACACCGCTTTAGTGCGGCGACGTGGCCGAATCACTATACCACCACACCCCCTCACCAGTCCTCCGCTCCCTCGCCATCTCCTCCCTCCCCTTCCTCGACCCAGGTCTCATCGAGCTCCGCCGCCGGCTTGCCCTCACCTTCATCTTCAACGAACCCCAGCGCGCCCGCTCCAGACCAGAGAACACCTTCTCCATGCAGTCCATCCTCCACCACCTGGAGCATTCGCAGCAGTTCCTCATCAGCCGGCACAACACCGACTTTTATGATCTGCGAGCCATGTCAGAGATGCTCTCGGTAGCAGTGGGCGATGGCGCCCCGCCGCAAGAAGGTCCGGGAAACAACGAGGCCCACAGGCAGTTCAACGCCGAGGTTGACAAGCTAGCCACCCACCTGAGGAACATGTGGTCACAGATCGCAGACAACGGGGCGTCAGACTCGTCGAAGTGGGAGGCAAAAGTTCAGTTGAAGGACTTTGAGGCGAAATTGACAAAGGTGGTGAGGACGAGGCCAAAATCTACGAATAATGTTTTTGGAATTGGGGAGCATGATGAAGACGATGAGAAGCCGGTCCTGAAGCAAACCTCGTTGAGTGGCTGGATGGTGAGGAAACAAAAGACTAAGCCATCCACCCCATAGCTAAGGGGGTCCATCAGTATGTTCCGAGGCTCGACAAAGTTATCTATGCATGGTATTTGAATTGCTTTGGTCCTCCTTCAATGGTGGAAAGAACGCCCCTGTAATATAAACATACAAACTTGATACCCGCGCACGCCATGCCATTCTGGCTTGCCCAACAACAACAACTAAACGTTGAACTCATAGTCTACTCCTCCGTCATAACCCTCCCTCCTTCATCCAATGAAAAACAAAAATTGGGAAACTTAGTCAAAGAACTTGCGGTTGGGGTTCTCGCCGAACAAGGCCTTGCGCATGACGGGAAGAGCGCTCTCCTTAAGCAGATCCAGCCTGGCTTCCAGAGTGTTGTTAATGTCAATCTTGCCGCTGCCACCAACGATAACCACACCACCGGCGCTGTGGAAAAAAATATGTTAGCAGCTGTCACCCAAGACCAATGCATGGAAGTGATGTCTCACCTCCCCTCCGCGACCGCATTCTCCTCATCAATCGTCGCCTTGACCTCCCTCCCGGTCTTCTCCTTATACTCTCCCTCCGCCTTCTCGATCGCTGTCTTCACTACCTCGTAGTCCGCCTTCCTGGCCCTAATCTGCAGCTCAGGCTCATTCATCGCATAGAAACCCTCCAGAATCAAGTCCTTGAGGATACCCTCATACTTCGCCTTATCCTTGGTCCCCTCGCCGAGCCTTTTCTCGGCAGCCTGGAAGATGTCGTCGAGTAACTCCTGGCGGGCACCGAGAACGCGGAGACGGGTCTTGTTGGCGACTGTGGAGCGAGTGATTTGCTGGGACATGGTGGCCTGCTTGAACTTTTTGGCGTAGGCGGCGTCGATGGCGTCGGTTTCCTGGAGGACGAGCTTGCCCTTCTCCATGGAGAACTCCTCGTTGGCTTTGATCTCGATTTCGCGGGCTTTCTCTTCGGCTTCTTGCTTGATGAAGGCGGTCATCTTGCGGAGTTCTTGTCCGACCTGTTGCGGGGAATATGGTGGTTAGTTATGGTCATGATAGCCCCCCTCCCTCTTCAGGTGTTGCTCCCCATGGCCAGCATGGCAGTTATTCAAACAAAAGTGGCAATGAATCGAGGTTCAGGGGTAGTAAAGACATACTTGATCGTCGGACAAGGCGTGAATACTTGACATGATGGGCGGTTTTGTGAACGGCACTCCGAGGGAACTATGTGATACAGGTCCGGCAAGGACAAGAGAGGGAGGGGCTCGTTAACAGGATGCGATGCTCTGTCTGGCAGGGGTGGAAGATGGTCTCGATAGGCTTGCGCGGCGAGGGTTCTGATGATGTGATAGCGTCACAGAGAAAAGAAGCTGTATGTCTTTAGGCAGTTGTATTGCCGATTGGAATCTCAATGGGAGGTTGCGGTGCCGCGCAGCTGTGGCTCCTGCGATGTCATTGGAACCAACAGCGGCTGACAAGCAACTGCCCCCCGGTCCAAGGAGCTCGCTATGGTGGGTCCCTCAAGTTGCCCAGCCACGCGTGCATCCCCCACCTCGAACTGATAAGATAAAAGGAGAACATAGGTCAAGCCACAGCTGAGGTGAAAGCCACAAGGTCACTTGATGCCGCCATGTGCTGGCATTTGTGGCTGGTGCCCAGTTATGCCGGTCCAGTCCAGGTCTGGTGATGCAGCATGCACTGTTGGCCCCAGCTGAACTGGGCCTTGGCCTGTCCCTCAAGTCCCTGTCTCAAAAGGGTTCCCACAGTTGGAAGTGACGGGAGAAAGGCCAGTGTTTCGACTGCAATCGTTGCTCTCCCGCTCATCTCGTGTCCAGATTGTCTCCAGATCCGAAATGCGCCGCTTTTGCTAGCCAGATCTCTGACCGTTCCTGGCAAACAAATTGCTGAAGCCGACCGTGGTGGCCCTTTGGTCGACAAGAGTGTCTCACAGCTCTCATACGGTACCGCAACCAGTAGCAGCGTCGGGCCTTTTTAGTGGCCTCTCTCTCTTCCCCAGGCCCAGAACACCGTGCCTCGGAATCGCAGTCAGCCCCCCATGAGCCTGCCGCTGTGAATTCAAGGAAACGACACGAGAAACACTCGCACCGCCGTCTACAAATCGCCCGCAACAACAAACATCCCATTGCTCCCTCCTGATCAAGTGCCCGGGACTGGCAGCGTCATTGAGTGACGTTTCCCGGCAGCGGTCAGACACATCATCTTTACCTCTCCCAACACAAACGGTCGACGAAGCGCCGGCCCGCGATTCAGAGTTTCCACGCCGACCACCTTTTTCGAAGCTACAGCTCGTATACATCCTTTTGAATAACAAGCTTTTGGCGCCTCTCGTTTTTGTTTTCCCTGTTGTCCAAGTTCAGCCACGATTTACGATTAGCTCCATTCAAAATCCTAACCACCGGTTTTTGCCTATCCCAACAGTTCCCTACCACGAACAATTGCCCATGCGAATACAATAGGACACCGGTTGCTTGCTCCTGAGAACCGCCAGATGCCCGGTTGTCCACTGGCGCAATGGGGCTTATAGGCGGCTTGTCTCCTGGCGGGAGCATTGCTGTAAGTTATATCCTATGGAACCGCCGGGCAGCAAGGACAGTCACTGACAGCTTGTTCGTGTTTACAGCTCGGCATTATAGTCGGTCTTCTGTCAACAAGTGTTCAGAGCTTGGGTCTCACACTCCAACGAAAGTCGCACATACTCGAAGACGAAAAGGGCCCTTACGATGCAAGGCGCCCCCCCTACAGGAGGAGGAGGTGGCAGCTGGGGATGGGCATGTTCATTATATCCAATGTGCTGGGGAGTTCGATTCAGATTTCAATGCTTCCACTGCCGGTATTATCAACACTGCAAGCTTCAGGGCTAGTCTTCAACTCGATTTGCGCCACCCTGATACTCGGAGAACCTTTTACGAGGTGGTCACTGTGGGGAACGTTATTGGTCTGCAGCGGCGCCATCTTGATTGCCATCTTTGGGGCGATTCCTTCGCCGACCCATACGCTCACCGAATTGCTGGATTTGCTAGGGAGGCGGCCGTTTGTGATTTGGATGTCGTTTCAGGCGGTGATAGTGATTGCTATCGCAGTGGCCACCGAGGTTTTCAGCCACTTCACAACGTGGATGCAAGATACACGGTTCCGTCTGGCAAGGGGTTTTGCGTATGGATGCATAAGTGGCATACTCTCTGCGCATTCGCTTCTGGTGGCCAAGTCGGCTGTGGAGCTCATCATCAGCACGATTGTGGACGGTGACAACCAGTTTGTGCACTGGCAATCATGGATGCTTGTTCTGGGCCTCGTCACGCTGGCCCTCAGCCAGCTCTATTACCTTCATCGGGGGCTTAAGCTGGTCTCGACATCGGTGCTTTACCCCCTGATTTTCTGCGTTTATAACATCATCGCGATTCTCGACGGCTTGATTTATTTCCGCCAAACCGACTCGATAGGCCCGTTGCGGGCGTGTCTCATTGCCCTCGGGACCGCCATTCTGTTATCTGGCGTGCTTGCCCTATCATGGCGACTCAGCGATGAACAGCATACTCCAGGTGTGGGGCAGTCTTCACTCGCACCCGGTCTTGGCCTCGTGGAGGACACAGATGGCGAGGAAGAGGAGGAAGAACTCCTGCTTCATTCAGCTCTGGGCGATGAGGAACAAGCCCGGCCACTGCCGCCGTCACATTTCAACAGCTATCAAACATTCAAACCAGCCCGCACTCCCCTTGAGACACCTACCGAACAACAACAGCCGCCAACGTCACCCCTGGTACTACCGAAACGCCAAAAATCAATGGCACGTTCGACGAGAACAGTGTCTAACCGCTGGACAGAACGGGCAGAAATCTGGGACGAGCTCGAAGATAGAGAATCACCGGGTCCGATGTCTCCAGCTCTCAACAGAAGGCGATCAACGACGTTACCGGCAAGGGAAACTAATGCTGTCCGTCAAGCGATGAGAAGAGGGGTGACTGAATTTCCGATCCTGGGCGATGCCTCGACAGATGCAGAGCCGTTGCTTTCCTCGTCTGCTTCTCCTAGGAGGGATTTTAGGCGGAGGAGGAAGTCTACTGGCTTTCCAGGGTTTACTGCACGGAGAAACTCATCGAAGAAGACCTCGGCCGGCGGATTACAGGATGCGGTTGGGAATCTGTGGAGGATGAGATGGTGGAGGAACGGTAGCAGGTCTGCAGGGGGGACGCCGGTTCTGCCAACAACGGAGGATACACCGCATTCGAGGTCGGTGAGCTGGGGAGGGGGTCAACGGGAGCAGTATAGGGACGATTCTGTTCTGGTAGGGTATAGAGATGACCCCGATACTGAGGAGAGTATTGCTCGTGACCCAAGAATAGGAAGGACTAGATCGGAGTCGGGATCAAGGAGGCCAACAGATAGTCAGGATGATCCATCACCACCACCGCCACTATAAAGGCGAAGCATTGCAGGCGGCGTAATAGGTTTTGGTTTCAGTCAGTTTTTTTAAAATACCAGTTGTATATCCAAAAATGCATTAGCATGGGCTTTCGACTTACATGTGCCGTTTGTTGTTGTCCAATGCCGCTGAAGATCATAATGTGATACCCCGGACTTAATGCCTCCAAAGGCAACCAATGTCTCGAAAACAAGGGGGCGGTTTCTGTAACCCTCTACCAAAAACGATACATAATTTCAAGTCCTCAGGAGCCATCAAAGCCTGTCAATCCTACAGCCTATCCGTCGAGTTGTCTCGAGCTAGGGGTGATGGAACAAGCCGATGGCTTCGCTGCCTACGATCGCAAAAGGCCTCTCTGTTTACCCGCCTGGAGATATCGGTCTTTTACCACCACTTTGAAAGAGCTCTCTCCATAGATAGATACAATCGCCATCCTCTTCTTCCCACCAGTAGATACCAGTCGTAACCGACCCGTTATAAAACTTACTACACTGCCGTCTACTCGAGTTTTGACTTCTTGTGGCACATCTCAATCTGTTCTGCGAGACCATTAATACCACTAGCTATTCCTGGTTACGTTCCACCAAACCTTGAAAGCTTCCATGCACGACAGACTTGACACGCCTTCTCCCTCTCACATTTAGTTATTTTGACTTGGTTAGATAGCGCGGCTTGAGTAGGTAAGAGAGTTTGAGTTTTGAAACGTATTGGGTGGATAGAGAAGTTATGCTTATAGGTGTTAGATGGGTAGAAGCAAGATGCCTTAAGGTCGGACAGCCAGCTAGGTATGTTTTGCCCCGACGGGAATAGGCCCAGGGTGTGTTGGGTGAGCCTGGATCGGAAGAGGTTGCGAATGTTGGGGTGTGGAAAATAAGAGAGATGGCTTGTCTAGTACTGAGCTAAAACCACAGCGTGTTATTGCGAAAAATGAGACGCTGAATATAGTTGTCTTCTTGAACGAAAATGAGTTATGACGATGGTTTACAAGGACTAGCTAAAACGTTGGCCTACGAGTGGAATAAACCATATCTACTCATGATTATGTGTTGGTAACCGTTTCCTGAATGATAGCTAGCTGGTCCAAGGCGATCGCTAGGATGTCTAAACTTCTAACCGGTGGTGATGCAAGATACTGATCATTTCAAGTTCAACCACGACTCGATCAAATTCAACATAAGTATATACAATTACAGACAGCTGGCTACCTGCACCACCCACTCACCATCTGGACAACATTTTAGAAACAATAGAGGGGAATCTTGAATCGAACTCGGAAATCAAGTGAGAAAGAGATGGGAGTGTATGGTATAAACAAAAAACAAGTAAAAAAAATAAGACTTTGCTGTCAAAAGATGCTGCCAAAGAATGAATGATGTAAGGTAGCAAAGCCACTGCCCACTATATGCCTGCTCCTCCACCCACCAAGCAAAGCACTGCTGACTTCCTCCCCCCAACCCCTGCTTTTCCTTGCTAGCCACACTTCTAGTTGCGGTCCCTTCCCTGGCCATTTTGTATCGTCATCGCAACCCTGGCGAGTCGTGGCTCATGCGGCTCAGCACTCATAGCCGAAAGAGGAGCTTTAAATTCTTCCATAGCCGCTCTTCTCGTCGATATGCCTGAACCTCTCCCTCTCCTTGCGATCCTTGAGCAAGCAGGCGGTCGCCATGACGAAGACGAAGTCAATACCGACCATGCCGAACATGGCGGTGAAGATGTGGTCGAGGAAGATGTTGGCGAATGAGGTAATCGGTGTGGCACAGCCGCGCATGAGGGCCGCGGCCGCTGGGCTAGAGCAGGTCGCGTCAGTGACGAAGGCGGGGGAGGTGCTGTTGAAGTAACCACAGCAGTTGAACTAATTTCAATGTTAGCCAGGGGTCATTGATATCACACGCTTCGAAGGGAGCAAGACATACCTCCGCCTGCATAAGCTGCTGAACATTCGCTGGCTGTGCCCAATAAAGCGGCGCAAAATCCTCCCTCGTCTTCAAGGTCAAGATCCACAGGAACAGCCCGAGAATCATGCTGAACAACCCGCAAAATGTCGTCATGTAAGCGCCCAGCTTGAGCCACCCGCGAGACTGTGTCGCCAGCCCTGGAAGGGTTACCATGAATGTGAGGAAGATGAACACCGCGTTAACGATACCCGCCGTGAGGGGAAACCGTTGATATAGCAAGTTCCTAGCCGCTTGCCTCCCGTTTTCTGGAATCTCGTCCCTGATGTTCCCGACAATCACTGAGAAGCCGATGATGAAGATGCCCATGAGCAGAAAGAGGCCGTCGGCTACGACGTAGGCTGCTTGTACTTTGTTCACCATCTTGACTTTGTGTTGAGGTTGCTTGCGAGCAACCTAGATTTCAAGAAAACTGGTCCGGATGTTTGATTCCCTCCCGCTGGTTTCTTCTTTGGTTTTTCGGTATATAACTGACGGCCGGCGTCCCTTCTCTTTCTCGTACTTTTTGATATGTATGTACGTGGTTTTCCAAATATCTGCAACGAGAGTATATGGGCGAGATCGACCTGCAAATCCCAGCACCCAAAAAAAAATGTTGATTAAGATAACGGTTCGAATCGAAGTTGAATGGAGAACTGCCAATAGTTCGGGTCACGGCATCGAGCGATGGTATTTTCTGGCGTTCGACTCGGCGCGAGAATTGTCGTCGGAACGGTCACAAGTGAACCCAAAGGGAATGACAAAACACACAAACAACAAGAAAAAAAAAATGAGAGACTGTGAGGTACTAGCCTCAACTGAGAACAACAACAAAAAGATTAGATAGGATACCCTTTTCCCAGACGAAGATGGGAAATGGGAAAAGAGAGGTCGCAAAAGGAGAGGGAGGTGGTGAGAAGGGCCCTTGGCAGAGTGGAGGAATGACCCAAGGGAGCGCCTGAGACAGCTCAGCCTACCACAATGCCAGATTGTGCTTCAAACAACCAGCCCTGGCGACAATGCACCAAGAGAAATGGGCTGCGACAAGAAAACAGCTGATTCTGCTCCACCGCAGCGAGTCAACCGCTTGCTTCAGCCTGTGTGAGGGTTTGCGCAGACGCTGTCCAGTGTCGTAGGAGGTTCTCGGTCCCTGACAGGAGCCGTTTCAGATGGCGTCGGGAGACATGGGTTGACAAGGGACGGAACCGCCAGCACGGGCCATTTAGCGCTCTGTGGCGCCGAGTGCAACGTCTCCGAGGCACAGGATTGGTCGCCAGACCCCAGACCCCCTTGGCCTGGGGACGGTCAAGATCGAACCATTGCGTCTTCTCTCCCACATCAATTTGCGCTACAACACGTAAGAGGGCAAGGCTCGAAGATATCTTGATCATCCATCCCGTCTTTTCGATGGTAATGTCGCGATGTTTTGGTCCCCCGTGATATGTTCAATATTATTCGAGAAACTATAAGTACATATCTTACTTACCTACCTACCCCTCAGTTCAACAACGCCCATCCCACACTCAGCGTAACACCGAAGCTAACACAACCTCGAGATCCCGGTTTGACAGCGGCTGGACCAAGGTGAGCAACGTGCCTCAACATCAAGACTGTTGCGCGGGATACGGATCCAACTACGTGGTATAGTGTAGTTGACTGGAAGTCGATCAGAATCGGGCAAATCGGGTCGGCGTAACACAAGAAAAGGTGTTTCCTGTTTTTCCGTGCTCCGTACTTTCCGATCACAGTGCTTTCTTCCCAGGACACCGCTTTCTGAGATGCTGAGTGGTTCGAAGGATACAGTGCTTTAGTTGGCCTGCAACGACAAGTATGTCTCGTGTGAAAAAAACAGGCAATGTGAAGCAGCCAGAGGCCTTCCTGCTCTTGAACAAACATCATCGCTCACTGGGTGTGTGATCGACAACACAAGTGCTTTTCTATTAATATCATGTGGAGTCGTGTGAGTTTTGATGTCTGTTCTAGATCAGCAAAGCCCGGGATCATGAATAGTGTACCAGATCACCAAGAGGTTTGTCAGGCACATGTCGATGTTCGAGCCCTTCAAACATCGGACACGATGCTTCGGTCGTTAGAAGCCCGTTTCCGAAGCATTAGTAAGCTCGGTGCTCCCAAGTGGGGGCCCGGAGCGATGAGTATGATCAGCCAATCATATCGCGGCTGGCTTCCAGAAGGAGAAGTTTGCACTCGGCCTCCGGCGCAATCCACGTGATGTCCACCAGGAAGCCGAGTGTCCGCAATGCAACCGTTGAGATTCCACTCCAAGAAGCGGAGGGGAAAACAATGACAAATAAGCATTTTGTAGTCTGATTCACAGAGATAACCATCATCGTTGTTGAAAGTTGAATGACCCTCAGAAAAGAGGAGGCACGCCCCACCCTACTCTTCTATGTACTCCAGCCCGAAACCAAAACGCCAACGTTTCTTTGCCCCAGAGTTTTACCTTGCTTGGAGACGAGGCGGAAAGCCAATTGCCCTTCTCTTCCCTTTCCTTCTGTAGGGCCCACCCGGCGGGGCTATTAGCTTCGTCTGACTTTCCATTCTCAATTCATCCCGTCTTTCCAAGCGTCATGAATGCACCCCAAACTTTGAACAGTTCCACGGTACTTGATCACCGCCAATGTATCGCTTCGCATATGTTGGAAATAGAAGCACAGTAACAAGCAATAAAATCTCTCCCTATTTGTGCATCAACCAGCGGCTCTTTGACCACCGACCCCGGCCACGGGCTACAGTTACAAGGGACCCCTTTTCTCGTGTGCAAATCCTCCATGGGCGCAATCACACGCTATCGCATTCTCCCCGCTCTCCCTCCCCCCTTGTGAGATGCATGGGACCTCATCAATCTTCAAGATTTCATCGCGCGCAACGACGACGCGAACAGGGGGACACGGCACGGGTCACGACAAGAAAGAATCCCAGAGCCCCACCGCGGGGACCACGCAACAACAATTCCAAGACTTGGCCGCAGTAGGATTTGTTGATATCTTGTTTGAACAATGTGTTGATTCTTGCGGTGCTTTGTCGTCGAGGTCGAGAGTCGAGCCGCTTGACATGTCAGATTTTGTTTCCATTCGCCATCTGCAGATGGCTTTCTGATTCGGAGATGCCGGTTGGTCGGGAGTGAATGGTTACTGCGTAGGTGTGTGGTGTCTTTTGCCCGTCATCGGTACATCTCCTATCTTCCGGGCGAGCTCAACCCAGCCTTCAATTCACATCGATCGTCAGCGGGGGAGAGCAGTGCGCCATCTGTCATCAGCCCATCACGCCGTCCAATATCGATCCAAGGGACTGGAGAGAGTCGAGAAGCGGTATCCAAAATTTCTAATTTCATCTCTCTTCACCGTACTAAATAAACAACCCAGACAATAGTAACAGCCTGCAGGTAGAGATATTGCATCAAGAAATAAAATAATGCCCCGCTGCGGTCACACGCTGAGCTGATTGTCGGCTGCGATCAACATCACGCCTCAGGTCTCTGGTTGCATTTTGGAACAAGTCCCAAGGGTAAATGGAGGCTTCTGAGAGGCTTCAGAATTCGATAGTTTCTGACTGCTCCTCCACACACCTTGCATCGTCTGATGAGGATGGAAAGTGTGTCGGCGGTGCTCGTCATTGGACACGGCGTCCAAAGAGTGGTTCCGACCCGCGAAGAACCCCTGTCTGCACCGGAAGGCTCGTGGGGAGAGAGGCGGGGAGGGGACGCGTGAAGCGTGAGGAAGCCAGAGGAAGAGATGAGCAGAAGCGCTGCTCTGGCTGTCGGGCGACACGGACTGGACACTGCGGAGTTGCGGCGTCAAGAAAGGAACAGCCATTGAAGACCCCACACCCCCGGGCATCCTCGGCGAACCGCCTCCCGTGCTGGTTCGCACAGCCCATTGAAATTGACCATGTCAGATGCAAGTGCCCTGCCGGATGTGTTACGCGCAAGGAATAATAGCGGTCCCTCGCCGCCAGCATCACTTGGCTGGTCTAGGGCACGCTCGCTTGCCATTGAATCACGAACAATGATCCATCCTGCCTCCAGTGCTGCGGGTATCGGATATCCTCCCGTTGGAGAGAAAGCCCGCAGGTTGTCTCCGTCTTCTCGTCTCCGTGTGTCTAGTAGAGGCAGATCAGACTTTTGATAAAACGGCCGAGAGGATGACAGCGGCCTGGCCTGGAGGTTTTACCTGTTGGTTTAGCGAACATGTCGAGGTTTTTTGGTCCCCCACACACACGTCTTGTCAGACCGCATTGACCATTGTCCCAGCAAGCAGGCCCGGTGGCACAGAGCACTCGGTGGTCTTTTCGCCAACGTTATTCGTCCTTTCTCGCGCTTGTTTGGTCTGGTCTGGTCTGCTTGAACCTGGGCTGCTCGAGGGCTGGGGTTAGGATGGGAATGGGGATGGGGATCGCTTGATTACCACAGTGCATCTGTCCGCAAGCGAACTGTGGCTACCTGGCCGCTCAGTTTCCATTCCAAACGGTGCACTGTGCTGACGGAACCCTGACAGGGCATCTGTGGAGCTGACAGGCCTGTCACCGACCAATCAGCAGTCACCTGATGCCAGCTGGAGCTCCCCTTGAGCCGTGCCCTTCCGCGAACGGAAATCAGCTCTCTGGCGCAGCGCCTGGCAGTTGCGTTCAACTCAGCCTTCCTTCCCATCGTGATCGAAGCAGGCTCAGACTTGAACGGGTGCATTTATACAGACAAAACACATAGATATTACTTGGAATGCCTACCAAGAATCCAGATGCAGCAGTGTCAGAAATGCGGCCACGGTGTTCTTGCAGCGTTCTCTTCTCCCGTCAAGTGTGAAGTTCAAGTCACTGCTGCAGCCTTTCCTGCAGGTGGTGTGCCCCCATGGATGCCGCTACCCAGCTAGCGCCCTTCCCTGACCTTTCCCCCCTTTGGCAAGGCCTCGGGACAGCCCCCTTCCCTCTCGCGTTCCCACACCGTGCAGTGGAGGACCGCCACCCCCCGCCTTCGTTTTTTTAACTGTCTGGTCCGTTCATGGCCCGCAGGCTGCGTGCCACCAACTCGCTATCCTCTTTTCAATCATTCCGCTGTCACCAAACCCGTTCAGACCAGGTGCGCCGACTGACATTTGATGCTTGTTTCTGGACAGGGAACCAGCAATCCAAAAACGTATTTGACGCAGTCAATTCAGTCAATCTGCATTGCGGCTTCTTCTTGATTGATCCGTTTTGTCTTCTTCTACTACCAGTCTACCGACCCTCTCAACCCCATCCTGATCTTGTGTGTGTACAGCTGCTGCCGTTCGGTGCGTGCCACACACGCGCAAAGACTGCCTGGGTCAGCCTGCCAGACAAAGCAACAAATAAAAATTAAACGTGATTCCTCGCTTCCTTCCGCCGGACCAGCCTCGACTACAGTGCAGCACCCAACCAGGTTTCTGCGACAAAAAGGCGACCTCTCCGCTCGACGCCAGATCAAGTCTAGGCCATCGGCATAACGCTCAAAACAGCATCTCCACCATTTTGCCTTTTTTGTATCTCGTGATACCTGAACGGTAAAAATGGCCGACATCACTGACCAGCACGACCAAACCTCGCCAACCGAGCTCGACGACGCGCACTCGGTCGGCAATGGTAACGCTGTCGCAGGAGAGTCTCGTGGCATCAAGCGCGCCCGCCCTAGCACCGCTGACGACGACGACGATGACGACGAGAAGGGTGGCCGTGAGCGCCGCAAGATTGAGATCAAGTTCATCAGCGATAAGTCGCGCCGACACATCACTTTTTCTAAGCGCAAGGCTGGCATCATGAAGAAGGTATGTTGGAACCTCTGAACGCGGCAGCGCGCTTCTCGTACGACGCGTGTTTTCTTCACGATCAATCGCTAACCCACGCTTCTCTTCGATAGGCCTACGAATTATCAGTTTTGACGGGCACCCAAGTGCTCCTTCTTGTCGTGTCGGAAACCGGTCTCGTCTACACATTCACGACGCCAAAGCTGCAACCTTTGGTCACCAAGTCCGAGGGCAAGAATCTGATTCAGGTAAGAACTTCAGCCAAAAAAAAAAACCTGCGAGCTGCATGCGTCTAACACTCTGCTCTCTAGGCTTGCCTTAACGCGCCAGAGCCGTCTGGTGGCGCTGAAAATGGCGCCGACGATGCGAATGCTGACTCCCCTGAGGAGCCTCCCAGCACCCACCTTCCTCCCCAACAGGGGCGGCCCGGGATGCCACAGCCTCATTCCATGCCTCCCAACTATATGCCCGTTGGGGGGATGGATCCAAGCGCCATTGCTTACCAGAACTACGTGAACCAGCAGCGCGGCGGTCAATACATGCCCCAGTCCGGTCTGCAACAGCACACTGGGCACCAGTCATAACCATACCAGTCGAATTTTGTCATGACTTTCACTCACGTAACTCAATACCCAGCAATTAATGCACCCGTGTAAACGACTGTTTCGCATTCGACATCCATCACGATGAGGCCCCCACCTGTTACGAGGCTTATCTGGTTCGGCGTTTGATTGGGCATGTCCATTATCTACTTCCATATTTTATACCTTTTGCTTCGGCGGTGTTCTGCCGGGGATTCGTTTCTACCCATATCACCTCCCTCATGGTCGTCTTTGTTGATCATTTGGGCACTCGGCCCGTTCATGTGACAGACGGTCAGCTGTGGATTTCTACTTGAGCACGTCTGGGTTCTGGTTCTTGACAGATTCTTCATGCTGTTTGTACGGCGCTGTAAAGGTGGCGGTTCGATGAAAAAGCGTGGCGGACGAAGGATTATAGACCGAAAATGCCTTTGGCATTCGGGGATTCTGGGAGGTTGGGTCTGCCTATAGCGGCGTCGGCTTGTCAGATTTTCTTTTTCTCTTTTTGGCAACTTGGCGTTGTCAAGTTCGCCTGGAGGTTCTGCCGTCGTTCTTCAAGCTCTTTTCTGGTTCTCTTTTGGCGAGGGATTGGGTGGACATGCAGCGTTCGGAGCAGCGACATATGAAACAGAGAAGTCTTATGGATCTAAGAGAATTGGGAACGGCTCGGCCAGCCATGAGGACAGCAATATTTCACGTCATAGATGAGCGAATCCTTTCCATATTTCCAGATTCTGCTCATCGATTTGATGAACGATCATTTGACCGGGGCCCTCTGTTCGGGTCATTTGCTCATTATGGTGCCTCCTTTTGGGCAAAGGCGGGCAGCTTGTTGGAGGAGGCGATGATAAATGTGCTGCGTTGGAAGAGGGACATGGGAAGGGGAAGGGAGGCGTCGGAAGAAAATGGTTACCTATACTTGTATGATATAGCACAAAGTTCACCCCCGAAATACAACGAGTTCATAATCCGACTTGTTCACTCGGTTGGTGTTGCTGGTCACTGCTCCTTAGATGGGACGAAACGGTCCTTGAGTCGACGTGAGGATAAGGTTAACGAGATGTGCCCAACTGGGAAGGAGCAAACAGCCGGCTTACACGGGAACTGGCTAATCCCCTTTCGACTTTTGAGTAATGTGATCCTAACCGGACCGGGCATCAATCATTGATCGCTCACGGACACGGACTGGCTGCCCGGCTTTTGATTACCGCCATTGTTTAGGGGTTAACTGCCTGCCGGCGGCTACCCACTTGCTTGGTCGGGTTTTACCACCCGCAGTCGAGAGCCTCATGGGTAATGCGATGATGCAGCAGGCAAACTGGAGAAATGGAGCGGCCGGGATACCCCTTGCATTCAAAGTGGTGGACGACCAGCCGACCGACCGACCGACCGACGACGACTTTCCTTTTTCGTGGCGGTGGTCTGCTTGTCGTTGCGGCGACGGGGATCCCAGCCGTTTCCGTCGACCTACCTTGAACAATACGACAATAACAGCGACCATCAGGAACACCCAGGGCCAAACCCCTCCTCTCGTTGCTCCGTACTTGTAGTGAATAATACTTTGAGTGAATCAGCCTTTGGTTTCTCACATGGCCTGATGCCCAAGCCCAATCTACTCGCCAACTTTCCACAATCACGATTTTAGCCACAACATTCCAGCGGTTCCCAAATCCCAGTCAGCCAGAGCTGAGCGTCAGTGGACGAGGAGTAACAATATAGCAGACATGCAGCCAGAGTGTTTACCTCCTCGTTGAAATCACCGCTCGAAACGGCAAGATCCCAAATGTTAACATCGGCTTGCCAGCAAAGCCCCTTGGTCCACAAAACATCGCCGAAAGCAGAAGGTTGACTTACACGACTTACACCGTCCCAGCCCCTGACCCGATTAGGACAAGGCAGACCGGACTTGGTCATTCTCACCCCATTTTTAAACTTTGGTGTTTTTTTTTTTTCATCCCAGCGACCGACGAGAGGAGAAGGGATTGAGTTTGGGGAATTGCAGTTGCACTTTCCCTTGAAGGGAATAGTTCAATACCTATGGTGGCGGTCCACTCGTTGGGGGAAAGGGGGGTACCACTCCCGAAAACCGAGACAGACAGGGCACCTTTACGACTTTCTATTTTGGGTACGATATATATATACTTGAATTGATTTGGGAATTGTGTTATCAACGTGAGAGATTCAAGTCGTCGGATACACTACTGTGAGGATATCCACGAATGACAATGTCTACAGGGGTACCAATGACCTTGGGCGATGGAGCCGCTGTTCTACAGAGATGTTCAATTTGTTTTCGATCAGATCACACGCCTTATGCTGCCGGCTAACAACAGCATCATTGACAACATTGACCTTGGCGCAGCATCTCGAGAGCCTTGGGTGAGAAGCTCATTACCCGACACCACTGCTGGCAACAAGAGCAAGTAAATATGTGGGGAGTAAACTACTGCTATTGCCTACTATACCTTACTAGAACCTTGGATCATTTCTTGAGGCACAGTCAACAAGCAGGAACGGTGTCCTGCAAGAGGTTGCTCCTTCGCGGGTCTAACCAGAGCAGATCTGGGAGCAACTGTTCACCACAAAAGCTGGACAGAATGACCTTGATTTGTGTGGGAGCAACTACACTGGTCTATACCGCATCTGTGGTTGTCCTGTGGAGCATTGAAGGACTTGGGCCGAGAGAGACGGGGAGCAACAGATGAAGTTGCCCCTTCCCATCTTTCAAATTTCAATGTCATTCGGCTGCTTTGCTTATCGATCATACTGAACAGAGAAAGAGTTAGCAAGTCCCTTGACTACATCAAAGTGGTCATAAGGGGTCGTAAGGGGTCAAATGGGTCAGATTCATATTTTCAGCTATCCGACGTAGGGGTATGAGCTTTTTATCATCGTCTTAATAATCTTGGAAATGGATCACCCAGGTCCTATTTTCTCCCAGCGCACGTCGAGAGTGTAGCGTTGAAGGCATCGGCATTTCACCCTCCTCCTATATTTTCTCGACACATTAGGCAGGTCCCATTGCTCTTCTCCCAGATCGCTACCCATTCACTCATGACGCGTCTTGCTTGCAGATAGCTTCTTGCCCTCTCCATCTCAAGAAGCAAATCTTGTGTGTCTTCCTGCACCAGTGCACCCACGAAAACCAACAACCGGTGTTGATGGGCTTGGTTTTAGTCATGATCTCAAGGTAAAGAGAAGGAGATAACATCTAACGGGGCGATGTGCTTGCTTTGTATCCATGTTTGAGAGGCATCGTTTCGGTACTTGATGTGATATTGGTATCGAAAAGCCACAAAGGTACCTGCTGGCTCGATAAAAATAGGCATCTTGGCATTACGTTCAAAACTGTGGGGAGACCCGCTGTCAGCCAGCAAGCGGCCTGTCAGCGGTGCGCAGGTTTGAGCAAGATTTCGGGGTTAATGCGGGACTAAAGCACGACGGTGATCAGATGGAGGGGCGCGCGTTAACACCATCAAAGAAACTTGGTGATAATGGGATTGTCGATGGTTCTGACGAGCCGCTCCAGACAACAGTGAGTCTCAGCAACACCTCAAGCAGCAGTTATGTGGTCGTCCTTTAGAACCATGCCCTCCTGCGTCCTACATTCCAATGTCGTGATCCAGACCAACCATGAGTCTAACCCAAAATTAAGAGGGAAAAAGATATCCAAAGCCAATTACCAACGCCCATGATAAACTCCGTGCCAAAAATGCCCAATTTCAGTGCTCCGTAGCAGAACTATACCTCCCCACGAGCAGACTCCCTAGGAACGTGCCGCCCAACACCGACAGGAAGTATCCAACATTCATACTCATGACCGCCAACATCCTACCGTCATGATTAGCTTAGTCTTCAATAGAAGTGAATCGTGAAAAGATACTCACAGTAAATAACCAACACCCGCCACAACGGTATCAATCACTGCCCTCACTGGGTCAACACTCAGCCTCCACGGCCTCGCATGGCCGCCCGTTCTCCTCTGCACAACAACCACATTCTCCTCCACCCCATTCTCGCTCAGCACCGCACTCTTCCCCAGCGAGTCCCTGCTGAGATTCTCTGCCAACGGCGCCTTCCCATTGACCACCACATACCGCCTGTTCATCTCCTTATCCAGCCACCTCAACTCTTGCCAGGACTTGAGCGCGAGAAGGCCTCTGAAGATGGCAGCGAAAACGATGAGAAAGATACACGTCCCCGCGTAGGCGCCGGTGGTGGTGGGAGTCCACTTTGTCGAAAAGAGGGAAGTGGCCATGGAGGTTTGGAAGACGGCCATCATGGACATGTGGGTGTCCGTGGACATTGAGCCATCGGTGCCGGTGACGGAGGAGTGGCCGGCATGGGCGTCGGCGCCGTGGCGGGCATAGATTAATGGGTCCATTGGTTTGAATTATGTGTTGTTGTTGTTGTTGTTGTTGTTGTAGATATCCAAAGTGGCGTCTTGAATTGTGATGGGGATTTCAGGGGCGTTCTTTGTCGCAGTTGCTTGACAATGCCACGCAACGTGGCTGACGGGAGGTTGCAAAGGGACGAAGGGAAAGAGAGAGAGGGGAACCCGCACTTCTGGTGATACAAGATCTTAAAGTGGCTGCTCTGGTATATTTCTTGTATCTCGATAATCTCGATAATCTGTGTTTGTCCAACTGCCGTTTAGCCGTCGCGTGGGGTATGGTAATCCGTGACCCCTTCTTCATGAATCGAACGGAGAAGACGGGATGGCTCGTACAGAGAGCGTGGGTGAATTATATATTTATCGCCTTCGTGATACATAAAAGTACAATGTGAGCAAGTTGTTGTCTTTGGAGAATGAAACGTGGATGAGAAGGGAAGATCACGCACGAGGCGGCGAGGGAGGTTTATGTTCCGCAATGCCATGGTGATCTGTGTCTCGATTTGGAAGAAACATGCTCAAATGTGGGGGTGATGCAGAGACAGGGGTCGGTTGAAATGTGGGGGCGGGAGCGTTTGCAGATGGCGGACCAGGGGGCCATATGTACAAAGAGCACCAGTGTAGTAGATGTTCAGTCTTCATAGATATTCCATTGTCCTTCTAGAAATCGAGAAATAGAGAACCTGTATCGTGTCCCGTGAATATGCCGTAACTGATATATGAACTTCAATGCTATACACGACAGCGTCAAGGTACCAGCTTTCCGAGGCAGTGGAAGACAAGGCATCAAGAATAGGCTTGGTCATTGAGCAGGATCAATTGCTCATGAAACCAATGGCCGTCTTCATCGTCATTGCGACAGTGAGACCTGTGATTCTGGAGGATGCGTTGGTGGATTCTTGGTCTGGGGAAGGCGCGGTTTATTAAGTTCGAACTCGAAAAGTACAAAGCTGGGGGATTGAAGAAGTGCACCTACCGCCTATGCCTGCCATACAGGTAACGTTACGACGGACGAGACTCCACCGCACCGCCTTGCATATGCCGGTTATATGGTATGAGCCTTCCTGGTCCCAGGTGAACCTTCCTCCTTCCACTGCTGCTTGAGTTTGACAGTTGTCATGATGGTTCAAGTTGCTTCAGCCCATGCCTGAAGGAAGTTGCGTTGGACAAACAACCGGCAGGTAGGTGTGAGCGAGTTCTAGGAAAGAGGTGCTCACTGTTTGGTCTGGCGAGGACGTGATCAGACAGGACTCAACATCCCATGCCAACTCACCACAACTCTTAAGTCTGAGGCTGCAGGATATGGGCCTCCCCGAGGCCGACCGACAGCGACCATCCGCATCCGTTTAACCGCCAAAACCGGTAATCTCAACGCACATTGTCGGTGCCCGCCCGGAGACATTTTACGTTGGACTAGCCCACAGCTGCAGTTGCATCGAGCCATCCCGGAGACACGGTCCCAATCGAGTCTATTCTAACGACAAGCCACTCTGTATCCCGGCGTTAGCCAGTGGTTTTCCCAAGACATACTCGAATTGATGTTTCATACCATACTCAGTACTCCTCCTTGCCACTGCTACCTTCATACAGTATCACCACAATCGGCCTGAGCTTGGAGACCGAGTGGGATGTCGACAACACTAACAGCACTATCGAGCATGGATGTGAGCCCACACTCCAAGGGAGATCATGTCTGACTTCTCTTCCTCGGAACAGGAACCATACAACGCGAGTACGACGGTTCCACAGCCTTTCCACTTTCTCTCCATGCTCAGGATCCTTCGGAAAGTGTCTGTAATCCCCCAGGAGTGGCAAGACTAATAATTTTCAAGGCGGAACAACATTGGCGACGATTATCAACAAGGCAATATCCAAACGTCGTGTTTCTTTAACATGGATGCGCATCTGATGAAATTCACTGGGGTGAAGTTCCGGTCCTCCGGTGACCAAAGTAGCACCCGCCCACCTCAATGTAAGCCCAAGAATCAGCGAAGGCGCATAGTGATTTGCTTCCAGGAAGTTAACTACATAGGCCGTCGCTTTTCAACATCTCCACCGTGTCGGGTCAAGGTTGTGATGTGGGAATATCATTCGAGTGTCTCAGCCTCAGCTTTCATCTCGACCCTGGTTGGGCTAAGCTCCCGATCCAGCCTCCTGTCGATCTGGCGTTCTGCCCGGCAGCCACACCTTGAGGAGCTCGGCATTGATTCAAAATCGACAGAGAACGTCTCTTGACTTGATGGTGGCTTGCACTGGGCCCACGATTCTCTATCGACGAAGGAGTCTTCGGCTATGAGATTCGTGCATGCATTGTACAACTTCGGCTATGATGTTTAGTCGGGGACATCTCAGTCATCAGTAACAATGTCCATCCACAACGATATTTCGACTTGGCATTACCATTTCGAAGAGCTAATTCTATGTCTACCCCTGCGGCAACATTTAGGGTACATGTGCCATTGCCTTCTCGTGGTAGCCACATCCTGCGAGTCGGAACTCCCAGATCGGTAGGCTAGCTGGCAAGATGGCGGTCAACACTGTGATCATTCCTCTGCTCTCGCTCGCAACTTGAATAAGTCACAGGAGGGTGGCTGAGGTAAAGGGAGAACCCGGTGGGGAGCGTGAGCGCCAGCAAGGTCCGTTGCACGGTGCTGACAGACGGCGAGGAGCACGGCGCAACGCGCGAATGGTATTCTGGACTTGTCACTCGATGTGGCCGACCCCAGGAAGCCCTCGAGGTGCCTAGACGGATTGGCTGAGGTGGCAGATGACAAGACCGTCAGTTCCTTGCCCTGTCCAACATCTGTATTCACCCGATCTTCGTCCCTGACCATACGCATACATTAACAGAAATGTTTTGGTGTTAAACCGTCACCGAGATCGGCTGACATTGTCTTAACCACTCTAGCCTGGTATTTCCTGATCTGGCCCGGGCTGAATATCTGAAGCCGCCCAAAACGCCATGACTGCCACCCCCGACCCCGGCCGACAACCATGCGTGCTGCCGTTCAGGAGCGGCACATCGCCTTGGGCGCCTCAAACTACTGGAGGGGCGTTCGACTCCGCACGCCTCCTTTCCATCGACAGACTCAGCGCAGGCGCCAACATGTATGTAGCCGCGTTGTTGGATACGTTTTTGCCACAAGGTGAAGACTTCACTGGACACAATAAGCACTCACTGCGACCGAAACTGTAAGTGGGCTCGAACACCATCCGTCTTTGGCAAGCTTCTCGCTCTTCAGCCGCACTTCACAGTCAAACCAGGTCAGACACCCCCTACTTCTTATCCGACGATACGAGCGAAAGACATGAAAAAGAAAAACCAAGGAAGAAAGTGGAAACGGTAAGTGCACCCCCACACTAACACCGTCCCCTAGCTCAGGGATTTCACTGCAGCGTGCGGGTGTGTCGTTCTTGCATGGCAGGACCCCCAATGGGAGGTGTGGTATGCATGGGACAATCCAACGTTGCCCATTCACGACCGGCGCCCCCGCCCGGCTTCTCATGTCGTTCTGGGGGCGAGAGAATATTCGGAAGGCAGTGGAAGGGTGGGCATCCATGTATGTAATGATATTTCAGACCGGTGAAGGAGGGTCAGACCGGCGGGATTCATGGATCCTTTTGGTGCTACACCTCTCATAAGACGAGTCATCAAATGAGTACCCTTGATGAAGAGTCTGTGTTCCCTTATGGCCAACCTAATATGAGGCCTGATTCACACCGGGGATCGAGATGGGAGAGCAGGGGTTTTGTTGGTGAGCCAAAGAGAGTCCAGCCAACACCGATCAGGCCAATCGAGCCATCTCGTGTCTACTGCCAAGCACCATACAAGCATACATACCTAGATGCCGGCATAAAGTACTTGCCTTCTTAGGGCATTTCATGCGTTGTTTATGTGGGCCATCGCATGTTCTGCTTGCCTTCGGCGATCAGTTGTCAGGCCTTGTAAACCATGAACCTCTGTTTTTCCAGGTCATTATGGCATGTATGGAAATGTATATCCGCTAGTGTGACAGTTGTAGAGGTAGGCAGGCCTGTTGCTTTTTCTTGAAACCTGAAAGAGGCAACAAGCATATTGGGTATAATGGTCAACAACACATTTAACATGGCCGGCTTTTGCTTTCCCGGACCGAGCAGGTGGCTATCTTGATCGGATCTGGGACGGGCCTGGGCTTCTTGGTCAGCTTTGCTGCTGTACAACCCACAAAACGAAGCGAAGGTGGTTTGGTGTTCTGCTTGTGGTTGTTGGGGGATCTGATTTGGTAATGGAATCTTCTCATCCTTGGACAACCGCCCCTGGTTATCCTGGAAGACCTTTGGAATTGTGCTCAGTTCCGGGGTAGCTTGTCAGGTTACAATATTTGAAGTGAGTTTGGTTAGAGTAAAGAACATATGGGGTTCACGGTCAAGGATGACTTTAAACGCTAGGGGTGCTGGAATCCGCTCAGGGCTGAATTCATACTTTTTATACCGTTTCTTCTTAAAAAAAAAAAAACAGATAAAACCCCTCAAGAAAATCATTTACCAGTGAAAAAGAAAGTAAGAGTACTGATCAAAATCCCCCTCCACTGTCCCCCCCCCCCCCACCCTCTTCCAGAATTAGCAGTCAAAGTTCTCCGCCCCATCCCCATCCCCAGATGCCTGACCCGCGTCTGTTGCCATGTGTCCCGCCTTGTGCCCTAAAATGCCAAAAGGCCTCCCCATAACACTTCATATAAATATATATACACACATCATCATCCATCGCTGGGCCTTAAACCTTGACTGCCAAAGTTGTGATGCATCGGTCGTAACGAAACAAATATTCCGTTAATCCTCCTATCTCGTCCATCTTAACGCTGGCGCTTTTTTGCCCCGATATCCAGATATAAGACAAGTCTCAACTCGCGCTCGCTGCCATCTATCTATCGCTCAAAGGGTACCCTAAAGTTTCCTTTTCGTACTTTCGAATGGTTAGATAGACAAGCGCGTTTCAGGAGAGAGGCAAAAACATCACAACCCATCCATCACACCTCTCTATCACGATCCATCCATCAAACCTCTCCAACCACAATTGTCCAAAACTGAAAAAAAAACATCAAATCGAACAATAACATCCAACGCACAAGAACTCTCCCGCCCCTTTCCGAAAAAGAAAAGCCCAAGGTAAGCAAAAGAGAAAAAGGAAAAGCAAAAGAAAAGCAAAAGAGGACTAACCAGCCGACCCTAATCCTGACCCAAAAATGGTAATAGTTTAGACGCCCATATCCTCATCTTTCCTTCTGTGTTGTGCATGTGTCCATTTGTCCTCCGAGCCCAAATCGGAATGACCCAACTCCAGATGGCTGTCCTCTCTTGTCCCAGAGATGAGGAGCCGTGTGCTAAAAAGAAACCCTTGTGATGACCATAGGAGCCGTGAAGCTCGCTTTGAGACCTATCCGCGCCATATTTTTGTCCGAGGTAGAAATGTGTCAGGAAAAGAGAAACGCAGCAGTTGGGTATCAAATCGAGAACTCCCAGTTCGCTGGTCCAGACCCTAAACGCCAGTCTCCATCATTCATGAAATATCATGTTGTGTGCAAAGACAAAGAAGCATGAACAAGACAGAACCAAACAGCAATACTCCCACGAAACAAAACCCGACCAATTTTCCGCCCCCTATTTTTATACATCCTTCACCTTCTCTACTTGATATCGTCTCGGAGCCCCAATTTGATCGAGAATCGACGTTCTTTCTGGAGCAAATAGTCTATTATTCCTTCTTGATGGCTGTTGGACTATTCCTGTCGCCGTCGTCAGAATGGGGGCTCTCTCTCTGCTCGTTCGGATTGACGGCGCTTGGTATGCTCTTGTCCTTTGTATCGCATCCCTTGACCATTTTATGCCGCTGGAAACAAAGTTAGTACGTCCATTCAACACAAACAACCATAGCCGAAGAACTCAGGACTCGCCTTGAGCGCATCTTTTCTCGAGAAACTCTTCTCGCACATGTTACAAGGAAAGGGCTTTATCGCCAGGTGGATCCTGGCATGCCGTTTAAGATCATGATTCCTGTTGAAGCCCTGAGGACATTGTTCGCATTTGAAAGGACGATCTTGTTGTTGCTGATGCGGCTGGTTACTGAGGTACATATTCTGATGCATCGCGAAGTGATGAGAGTGGCTGTACATGGTGGCCATGGGATGGTTTGGATGGTGCACATTGCTCAAGATCGGCCCTGATATGTTAGTGTATTGTGGGTATGTGGCTGGTGGCATGTGATTGGGTCGAGACGGCCCAGGATACATTGGCGAAGAGGGCATCGCCGAAATCAAAGGAGTCCTCCCAGGAAGCGGCCCTGTGGGAATGGTCGGTGATGGGCTAGGCTGCGAAGCAAAGGAAAACGCCGCCTGTTGTGGTGACGAGCTAGGTGGATAAAATCCATTGGGCGTTGAGGCCGAACGGTAAATATGCCCCTCTGGGCCAGTGGGTGGCGCTCCCATGGGACTCTGGCTAGCTGGGTGCTGAGAGCTCGTTTGTCCCGGTCCACCAAGGATGGGCAGGGCAAGACCTGATGATGCTGGTCCATGATGCTGCGTATTCAGCGTCGTCGAGCCAAAAGACACTGCACCACTGTTCACACCAGTGTTGGCGGCACCACCACCGTTGCTTCCTGATCCTCCACGTCCGCCGCCACCGCCGCCAGCCGCGGCACCAGAATACGCCGCATGATCTTGGAATGTTGAAGTACCCGGCAAAGCTTCGCCATTAGCTGGTGACGTTGGGGCTCGCGTTGGGAACTGGGAAAGTTGGGGCGAGGCAAGAGGCTGGCTGTAGCTCGGACGTGGGTATCCCCCCCCAGACGCGGAATTATTGCTCGCGTAGCTATAGCCCCTGGCTGCTGGCGTAGGCCAGGTTCCTTGCGTATGGCCTGGGTAATACATTGATACACCCCCTACCGGTGATTGTTGTGAACTGCTGCCGTTGATTCCCGGCGATGGGCTGGTTCCGTCCATTCCTGCTGTCCCTGATTCAAGAGTCAGAACACTACTCTTACTAGCACTTGTGGTGCTGACGTTGCTAGAAGGGGAAGGGGCAGTGGGGGTTGGAGAAGATGTCGGAGGCGCCACCGGCAACGCCGTTTGAACCTCATCATTGTGGTCACTTGAATAGACTGGAGGAATATGGTTAGGGTATCGCGTACTAGTTATCTCGGAGCGAAAAGGCAGCCCACCAAACGGGGGTAGGTTCGGCGCTGCCTCTGTCGTGGATGCAATGCCAGAGGGAACGGAGGGTCGGGCGGCCTCGTCGCTTTCAGAATCAGAATGTGGTGATTTGAGTTGTTGCATGCCTGGGAAGGTGACCGCAAGCTCTCGCTTTGATGGCTATCGTTGGTCGATGGTGTGATGACCGTTCACCTTCGTCTTCGTTGGAGACCTCACTTCTTACTCGTGAATCGTAGAGTCTTGGCGTCGTTGTCGTGGTCGTGATCGTGGTTGGTCCCTGGATGAGACAAGATGAAAGAGAAAAGCACAGAACGCCCAGAAGCCGTGGTGGCTCTTTAAGGCTGCCCCGACTGGTCTTCTGTGACAGATGTGGGTAGCTCTAGCTTTAGCTCGTGACGCAAAGTAGATTGAGGAGGCGTATTAGAGTTATGGTACAACGGAGCCCGATAAGACCAGCATGCGTGTGACCTGGGGATGGCAGGTTCCAAATACTTTAAGCTTTTGACGTGGAGGTTTTGTTGACCAGGGGGAGTGTGGAGTGTCGATCACCTGGATGGCGTTCCGTAAGAAATACACGGTATATGAAGACTGCCAATAATTGGTGGTTTCGGGTTCGGGACCCTGTCGGTAATCTGTGCAGACCCAGGTCCAAGTCAGGTCGAGGGTCAGGTCCAGGTCTCTAGGTCCAGTATCTGGGATGTGTAGAGGACCCCAAGCCAGCCACGCTGGAGAGTTGCTGCTGCTGCCTCTGCTACTTCTTGTGCGATTACCTGTTGTGTAGTTGCCCTCCGTCAGGAACTAACTGCAGTGGTATAGTGGGGACGACTATCCCGACAAGCTGGAGACTTTGGGCGGGAGAAGAAGCGGGCTGGCGGGGTGTTAGCAACGTGTGGATGCCCTTTGCTTCGTGCTTTGTACTTTTGACGATGGGGGTGGGCGGGCGCGTCTTTGATTTGGGATCGAACCAGACCGGCCTGTCTAGCGCGGGAGGGCTGAAAGGACAACGACTGGGGGAGGTGCTGCGAGATGAGTGTGCCACACCTTTCTCCCGGGACTCGCACAGACTTGGAAATTGGCGTGCTGTTAAAAAAGCGTATTATGGACTCTGCGATGCAATGACAGCGGCAGGCTCCCGGAGGAATGGGCACAGCACAGCGCGTGTGTCCAGTCTCGGATGTCTCAGGGCAAGGCCGTGGCGCTTGCCGGCTGAGGAGGCTAGCAGATAGAAGCCGTGATGAGGATAAGTAACAGAGCCTTGTCGTAAGAATAACCGGTAGTCCTGTTGTGGTGGCCGTTGTGGTTGTTGTCGTCGAGAAACAGACATGGGCGTAAAATGGAATAAGGCTTGAGTGGGCTTCAAAGCGGGCACCGGGCAGGCGGCGGCTTCTACTACATCTGATATCAAGCCGATGATGAAGGTGGAGGTTGCCAAACTGGGAAGGCGCGTTGTTCAAACAAATACCCCCAAGTTCCGAGGTCCCTTCGTGGCTCCTCCTCGAAATTCGCTCACGCAGAGATCTCTCTCGGAAGAATCAACGGTGAACCCGGAACTTGGGTAGGTGAGGCACCGGAGGACTGACGGTAACCTGGAGGACAGGCACACTCAAGACTTCTTAACGAAAGACTGTGGTGGTCCTGGACTGCACAGGCGCGGCTTGCTGGGAAAAGGTCTGCGAGCCTGGTGCCGGGACCCTGGTTCGACAACTTCGTCGAAGTCGACACATGGATGTGTAAGTATGTGTACAGTAATACGGTAACCTACGCTGGGCGTGTGTCTACCCAGGCTGAACAACACGCCAGTGGACAAGCGCAGCAGGAGAAGCCAAAAGCGGTATAGTGTGTCTGTCCCAGCCGACCTGAAGATCGGAGCTCTATCCGTATCGACATCCAAAACCTCGACGCTGGTTCTTGCCAACTCAAGCAAATGCAAGTTGAGGGGCAGGGACGAGAGGAGTCTTGGGGGAAGGCGAAGTTGAGACGCACCTTCACCACCAGCGTACCTAGTATTTCCCCCAGCCAGCGAGCCGGTCAGCATGAGCAGCTTGTCTAACCTGGGGAGAGTGCATTGGACGTCAATTTTGGTTTGGATCATGTAATAATGTATTCTCGTCGTATGTCGAACACACACGATGTACAGTTCTTGGCAAGCTAGAGCCGTGGTGTGCGGGAGACGAACAACAAGAGACAGTCGTTGACAGGGAGGTCAGATCCCTGACCCTGACTTTTTGACTGTGCCTCTCCCACGCTCATCTTCTCCCATTCTCCCACCCACCCATGCACCATGCTCCCGGGATGCACGCCGCATATCCCCTACACTACAGCTTACCTGGGCGACCGGCCAGAGAAAGTTTTCCATACTGTATGGACATGGGGGGTTCTGTCCGAATCGGTCCAACAGATTGACATTCGCTTGAGGTACTCGTTATCTATCTCATCAAGTCCTCAACCAGCTGTCAGAAAGGGCTCAAGCTCCTCTCTCTTGACCAGCTGATGTTGATGTCGTTGCGCGGTTTTTGTGTCTGGTCCCCACGCCCCGTATTATGACATGCCTATGTGAACTTAGCCGCATGTCAAAAAAAAAAAAAAAAGACAGCATGATTGATGCGCACCAGGGATGACAGGTGGATTCGCATCGCGGTCCGCTCTTTTGGTCCCAAACTCAATTCAAGGTCTGGTGAACGACAGCTAGGGGCTAGGAGGTAGCGTCTTGTCCCAAAAGAACGGCTTTCCAGACTGCCGCTAGCCCTACCCAACGCCAGCGGCAGTTTTAGTTTGCGAAAGTTCGTTCCCATCTGTGCGGTCATGCTGACTGCCCGCGGAGCAACCGCACTGTAGGAAGGCGGCAACGAGATGACATCCTAGATCTTGTACGGAGTACCCCAGTTAGAGAGCTTCCCCAGCAAAAGTCCTAAGCCATTACCCCGGTCACCGGTGTCTCCCTATCCTTGCTTGGCAACCCCCCTTGACAAGATGTTCACTTCTCGATTCGGGTTAGACGCTTTCCAGCATCGTGGGATTGCCTGTGGACCAGCTCCCTGCTGGTGAATGGTCAGCGCGTGCCGTGAGCTGGCCAGCCCGTCTAGACTTCTTGGCATTGAATAGGTCTTTTTGTCAGCCCAGAGGAAAACCCGTCCGTTTCTCATCTGGTTTTCTCTTCTTCGGGAGGACACGGTGTGGGAGTGAGTGAGGTGATAGTTCGTGAAGCGCTTCTCTTCTCCCGATGTCTTCCGTAGGTAGGTACAAAGACACCAATGTTTCGCCGTGATCAAAAGTTGGGACCAGGTCACCTATCCTATCCCAATCTTCTAATATAGGTATGTCGGCATGTAAATCGCGGTAGGGGTAAATTAGCTTCAGGGTAGCTTTCTAGCGGCACTGGCGCTGGGACGATGCAGTCATTTTCTCGCTCATCGTGCGTGTGGCGCTTTCTATCCCCCATTCAATCTGTAAAACGCATCGAATTGACCGGATTCGGCTGTTTCAAACACAGATCGGACACGCGGACGGCACCTGGTCCTTCGGGTTCTCAGCGGGCAATAAAGAGATGGGTGTTTTCTTTTTTGCCACACATCTTCTTCTCAAAAGGCAGCCTCGTCCTGTTCTTGTTGAGAACTGCTCATGTTACGCAAAGCGCTTTGGCGGATCACTCCAACCACATGAAGCTGCTGCGGCATGTCCTTCCCCCAAAACCTGCATAGGCATCTTTTTTCAGCTGAGGAGCTGGATGGCCCTTGGATACCACTTGCCAGAGTCACCATCCCATCCCCCCCTCCCGCACCCGCCCTGGCGTTTCCCCATCGAAACCCAGTCGGCGGGTGGGTTGGAAACCACTAGTTTCTCTGCAGCCTGCACGGGATCATCATATTTTAGTTGTACACTACTATGATATGGTATCGTAGCACAGAAAGCAACCTCAAAAAAAGGCTCCGTAACATCATGGTGAACAGACCACCCAGTACGTTTTTCTCCCGTGCCGCGCCCCGGGCCCTGTCAAGGACCTTGGGCAACCGAGATGGACAAATCCGTCGGTTGACCGCTCCCGACCCGTACCGCGATTGGCGGGTATGGCTTTTGCGTACCGTAAAATGCACCAGCACTGTGCAAACGGGATGGAGAAGAACGGTGTCCTGTTTCTTTCCCCCTCATCCTTTCGGTCGGTTTTCCACAGGTGCCCGACAGAAGAATCTTGTTTGCTGTGCTGTGCTTGAAAAGGAGCTTTAGCGTACGAATATATCACTTGACTGTGCCCACGCCTTGCACCATACCTTACTTCTTTGGTAGCACTGATCGATGGCACCCTAAGTGGTTCTTCGTTCTAGTTGTTTGCCATCAATACTGCGGCGGACTGACTGAAGTCAGCAGCTCTACACCGTCTTCATGCTCAGTGAGTGATGATGCGCCGTTTTGGGGGAACTTGATTTTTTTTCTTTTGCTTTACTCCAACAACGCCGGGGGGTTGGAGATGAAGAGAGAAAAAAGGGAATCGAGCCTTGCCTCCATTCGGGAATTTTTGACGAGATCAAGGCTCCAGTGACCAACCAATGCAATTGTTTCTGGGGAAGTTTGCTAAGACAAGACAACCGCCGTAGCGAGGCTTCAGCGAACCTCTCTGCTGGTTGTGCATTTTGGTAATCTGCTTTGCAATACCCCGTCGGCTCTTTAGGACTCGCTTGTGTGATCGACCCGCATCCCTCATCCTCGGGAACGTGACACCGCATTCTCTTTGTGTCACTCGTTTCTGGGGGTATTGGGGATAGCATGTCCTTTCGAGCAGGTTTGAGAAAGAAGAGAGGCAAAAGCTGCGACTCACCTATCAAAATGATGATGGTACGTAACGGTACGTCTGGAGTGATTCTAAAATCCAGTGCAATGTAGCACCCTAGCTGCGTGTCGTCAAACAAGGTTTGGATAAGCATAACAGATCTTCAATGAATGGCATGTGCTGCTCGTCTATCCTTTTGGGGATTGTTCAATGTGACCAGACGGCGCACTGCTTGCGGGACAGTCCAGGCGATGTTACAGCAAATGAGAACCGATCACGGCGGGTCATATTGAGCATTACGCCGGTGCGTCTGTTTCTCCTATCAAAAGGGCACGGAATGTTCTAATTTCCTAGGCTCAGCTGGTTTCTGCTGCAGGTTGTTGTCAATGAGCCAGTTGTCACTTGCCCCTGGCAATGTTGCAAAGTAGAGGAAGTCACATCAAAAGTTCAGAGACTCCACGCATCTTAATGGGAAATGTGGCGCGCGACAAGCAATGGGGCGGTTCAGACCAGTGACGGGTAGCCCATATGCTTGTTTTCGGGTGGTTGGGTCAAGGCCAATCAGGAATATGTTGTCTCGTATTTCTCCTTGATCAGCCCAGCCATTGAAAACATGGAATAAGGATCTCACTGAGCAAACAGGCCTTGGGAGTTTGGACGTCGTCGAGGTTGGATGAGGCTCGAAGGCAGTGGCGCTTGGGTTTCTTAGACTTGCACAATGGCGGGGAAGGGCCGCTGCGGAAAGGCGTCTTGCTTTCTCGACAAGGAGCAAGCCACAGAAGAGAGCCACGATGTTGTTCACGATGCCCTGCCACGGGAGAGCGCTCGCATTACAGACGGTCCGTGCTTTAACCCACGGCTAGAAGCCCGCACAGATCTTACCTGGCAGCCCCCCCACACATTGGCGACCCAGGGGGTGAGAGAGGAAGATTGATAGGCTGGAAAATACCGAAATTCTCACAACCGAAAGGAGACCTGATCCCCAATACTTTGATGCAAGCTGTCGGGGTTTTGAAAAGCTGGGAGAGCTCATCAGAGCTGGTAGCTGGGACAAGGGCCGGCATGGGAGCAGTTTTTTTTTTATCTTACAGCTTCACTGATACCATACGGTATCTGGTATTGATGACCGGTATCCGTATTGCGGCGTGAGCCTTTCGTATATTGCGCCAGCGCAAGCTGCCGGATTCCGTCCGAGGAGGGGAGCCGACAGCTGGTGTTGAGCCGCAACTGGAGCTATCTTTTCAGATCGCGAGAGCTTGACGCCACAAGCGGGCAACACCACCATCCAATGCGGGAGTTGATCGGCCCAAGGCCAGACTTGTGCGCTAGCTTCCTGTCAAGAGCCAGATCGTGGCCGTTTTGTGACAAAAGCCTCTCGCGTCCTCCCTCCCGCGGCGGCAATTACAGAACGACAGCCACAACGGCACGCTGCTGCCATTGGCGATGTCGAGTCAGCAGAGGCTGAACGGCCAGGCGGAACGGCTGGAATGAGGCGGACAGTTCGATACCACAGAGCTGGTAGGTACGTAGGTATTACACAGCCATGAAGCGATTCTGCCCTCTTGTTCACACCTTCCCAAACTGGACATGTTGCTCCACAGATCCAACCATCGCATCTTGGTGCTGCAACCCAGCATTCCTGGGACCTGCATCTTGCACAAACTCAATCTGAACTTCGTTGCCGCACTCATCCGAGCTCCGGCATCTCCAGCAAACTCCACTTAAGCCTGAATTTCTTATCAGCGGCAACATCTGTAGCACGGGAATACTTAGGCTCCCAGTTAATCATGTCACAGGATCGGTCCAGATTCGGCGGATCCACAACATGCCATTCATGCTTCCGTTACCAAGGGCTCGGTACTTAGTCTGTGCTCGTGGATCCGATCTCACGGCAACCTTGATGCTCACCAACGATCCAGGTCAAGCGTCGGTTGTGATGCTTCCCAACCACAGTCTCGCCTACCACACTGGGTAACACCAAGATGGTATCGGGCCAAACTACCATCCTTGCCCCCCGCCCTCTTTCGCCTGTAAGACTTTGCTGCCCCATGGGACCCCGATGTCAAAGTTTACGAAGTTGCCAATCTTGTCCAGTCACACGAACCAGAACTAGCCCCTATCACCAGATCCTCAGCTGCTCGGGTTCCTGCGTCAATAAGACACATGCTAAATCTCCGGTTGCTCTGAAAGATTTACTGACGTCAGACAACATATCTGGAATATTTATGTTCGGCGAGCAAAGCTAAAAGGGAAAGGAAAGGTGGTGTCATTGTCTTGGATATGCACCTTTCCAGAATGGTACAAAAGGAAAATGAAATCAGGACCTCCCTCGAGTGGGGGCATACGAGCTTCTTGTCGGGGATTTTCACATGTCTCAATAGAATATTTATCTGTCTTTCTCCTGTCGTTGAGCCGGTGACACGGGAAAATCTTGCTTGTCGTTCAGGAGCCAATGCGGTCCATGGTTGATGGAGACTACTACCATCATTGTCGGTAGGTATTGCTCGTATGGTGCGAAGGGACGTCAAGACTCGAGCAGATTGCGGGTGCCTACCCGGTAGGTGCTTGGCAGTTATCTAGGTTTGTGTAGTTCTCCACTTAAGGATATGTTGAGAAAGTCCATCTATGGAAGGATCCATTTCCATCCCTTTTAAGAAAAAGTCTAAACGGTCCAACACGATACGCAAGCTGATCATCCATCCGTGCCGGACTGTGGTACATGTGCATTCCAGGTTTCCACAGGACCTATCGGTTCGACAGCCCCTTTGGGGTCAGACCGTGGCCATATTCCCTGTGAAAGCGTGCGCGATGTGTTCCTGCCGTCTCATCAAGAGAAAATAATACTAATCCCAATGAATCAAGCGTTCCAGTTTCTTCAGGCACCTCAGAAGAACAGAGGGTGTGAAAGATGGAAAGCAACATGTAAGGCCCGCTTACTTGGCCCCTCTGAGAGAAGGTCCCCCCTTCACAACCTTCTGCTGCGGACGTATGTCGTCTACGCTTAGCTGAGTTTTGGGATTCCTTCCGCGTCGGGAGCCAATGTCATGACAGGCCCTGCCTCAAGCACAAGACCGGTGGCTGAACTGACAGATAGACTGACAAAAAGACTGCCTCATAAAGGTAATATACCTCCTCCCTACCTTATACATTCTGATCAATCAAGACGCATCTAGATGCCAATACCACCAATAGGCAACTGCATCATCTATTACATTACACCTCTCAATCTTCTCAAACATCACCACAACCAACACCGCGAAACGCACAACACACGGCTTGAAAAATATAGGTAGCATAACAAATCATTCGTTTCTCACAATTCTGTATGTTCCTTGCCTAATCCAAGCAAGGGAAAAAGAAATATCAAAAAGAAAAAATAAACACAACGCCCTAAATGCCGTTTGATCATCCAACATGGGAAACTACAATCTTTCCCCATCCCCACGCTCTCTTCCCAATCATTACACTCATCCCACCTGTTTTTCTCTTACAACTTGGCAGCCGCCCTCGCCGGACCAGCAGAGGTAATCTCATTATACAGCAAGCTCGTCAGGAAATCGGCATAGTCCTCCCCGGTGACCTGGCCAGAGAAGTACTGCGCGGCCAACCCGTACTTGTTGCCCTGGGGAGCCTTGGAGGCGAGCTCCTGGGCCTGCTCCTTGAGCAGCCTGAGCGCGTACTGCTTGTCGACCTTCTTGCCCTCGGCGGTCGTCACGCCGTGGCGCACCCACTGCCAGAGCTGGGAGCGAGAAACCTCGGCTGTGGCGGCGTCCTCCCTGTTGATTCCGATGGTTAGTATAAAATAAAGGCAAAAAAAAGAACGGAAACGGCAAAAGAACTCACATGAGGTAGTTGATAGGCACACAGCCAACACCCCTGATCCAGGCCTCCATGTAACCCAGACCAATGTTCAGGTTCTTCCTGATACCCGCCTCGGTAATCTGGCCGGGGACGTTCATGTTGAGCAGGTCGTTCTGTCCAATCGTGACATCCTCTCTCCTGACGAAAAGCTGGTTGGGAGTAGGCATGTGCTTGTTGAAGATATCCACCGCAATACCCGCGAGCGCGGGGTGAGCAACCCAGGTGCCGTCGTGGCCGGCCTTGACCTCGCGGAGCTTGTCGGCTCTGACACCCTCCATGGCGACCTCGTTGGCCTTGGGGTCGTCCTTGATGGGAATCTGGGCAGCCATGCCACCCATGGCGTGAACGCCGCGCTTGTGGCAGGTCTGGATGAGGAGCTTGACGTAGGCGTCCATGAAGGGGACAGTCATGGTGACGGCGCTGCGGTCGGGAAGGACAAAGTTGGAGTTTTGGCGGAACTTCTTGATCACGGAGAAGATGTAATCCCAGCGACCGCAGTTGAGGCCGGAAGAGTGGTCGCGGAGTTCGTAGATAATCTCGTCCATCTCAAAGGCGGCGAGGATGGTCTCGATAAGGACGGTACCGCGGATGGTGCCTCTGGGCATGCCAATGTAATCCTGAGCGAGGTTGAAAGCATCGTTCCAGAGACGGGCCTCAAGGTGGGACTCCATCTTGGGGAGGTAAAAGTAGGGACCGAAGCCCATCTTCACGGTCTGGAAAGCGTTGTGGAAGAAGTAGAGACCAAAATCGAAGAGGGAAGCGGACATGGGCTCGCCGTCAACGGTGACATGCTTCTCCTCGAGATGCCAGCCACGGGGGCGGACGATCAAGGTGGGGAGCTTCTTGTCAGTGCGGAGTTTGTACTCCTTATTGCCAATCTTAAAGTCGACCTGGCGGCGGTTGGCGTCGTAGAGGTTGACCTGGCCATTGACCATGTTGTCCCATGTGGGAGCGCTGGAATCTGTAATCGATTGTCAATACCACCTCGACCGCATCCATTTCATTTTTCCGTTGAGGACTCACCCTCAAAGTCAGCCATGTAAGTCCACACATCAGCGTTCAACGCGTTCACCACCATCTTGCGGTCAGTGGGACCCGTGATCTCCACGCGGCGGTCCACCAACCCAGGAGCAGGCGGCGCACCCTTCCATGTTGGGTTCTCGCGGATGTGTCTGGTCTCAGGAAGGAAATCAGGGAGAGCGCCCTTGTCGAGCTCGGCCTGGCGGATCTTGCGGCGCTCAAGCAGGGCTTTGCGAGTAGAGTTGAAGGACCGCTGGAGCAAAGCGAGGAAGGAGAGGGCCTCGGGCGTGAGAATCTTCTTTTGCGACTCCGAAACGGGGCCGAGGACGTTGACGCCCTGAAGGATGGACTCGTTGGAAGCCATTGTGAAGTTGTGTGTGGTTGCGGTTGGTATAGAGAGCTCGGTAAAGCTTGTTTCCGAAAAAAAAAAGGGGGCGGAACTGTTTATATATACTGGTAAACCAGAAAACGTTAGGTCCTCGTGACGAAAGGGGAGCTGAGTCAATCAACAATCGCTAACGGTTTTGTAAATGCCGAGGTGAGCCGCGGGTCAAGGAGTTGTAACACCTGCCAATTGATAGCGGGGAGGGGATGTACCCAAAATTGTGGAGGATAGCTGTATGGGGAAATGGAACAAAGAAATCGCGGGGGATCAATTGACGTATTGAGTCGGAGACGCGGATGTAGTTTTGAAGACTGGGAACAAGAACAAAAAAAGGGTGATGTGCAGAGAAAAGGTGGGAGATCTAGAGCTTTGAGAAGCTCCGACTTCCATGGACAACCAACAACGGATACCCGTGACCGGCAGACACGACCCCTAGTCTAGCTGATTGTGAAAAGGAACTACCCTGACTCACCGATAATGGAACCAATTCCTCGTCTCTCTTGTCGAAAGAATTATCAATTTGGTAGAATCAGTGTCGAGGTGGGAGATGGTTTGCGTGGTTGAGAAAAATCAGGACCGCATGCGGCGAAGGTTGGTGTTTTGATGTCTGTCCAAACTATGACGACGTTCTTGCTTTTCCTCCCCTCTCAAACAAGAGCGACCCGACCTAGACCTATATCTATCAATCCCAATCTCCTCCTAGACCAATCTTTCTCCCTTCCTAGTCCACCACTCGGCAATCCGGTTCAGGGGGCATCATCAACCGACCACCGGGGCACAATCGCCTCCCCTAGATCTTCACCCAAAAAAATCCATTACATGTGGTTGGCTGCCCTTCCCTTTCTTTGCCTCGACATTTCCATTTGCTCGGCCATCCGGGTTCCTGTAACCGCTGCCATTGGCTCGAAACTACCCCACAAGCAGGGGCAAGCTGGTCAAACGGCCTTGCTGTGCCTGTGCTGGAGAACGACTTCACATGTGACATCTGCCACGCCGCCAGTCATGTCGCAGTCGTTAACGGTGAGGTCATCGGAGCTGGAACACCCCGCCATTTTCTCCCCTTCCCTTCAATACCTCCAGCCCATCGATTCTTTCATACCGCTCTTCAAACTCCCAAAGTTCATATCTCCCATCTTGTTTCCATCGAGTAATACATCTGTTAATGAATCCGACATCGGCGAGTATGCCATAGCTGCCCATGCAAATCGATTACTCGATATCATCGAGATAGGGAACAAAAAGCAACATAGGGCTCAATGACAGTTTGCTGCATCAGCCAAGACCGGTTCCCCCGGACGGGAGCCAAGAAAGTTGGGGTCGGTTTCTGTTCTCCACTTTTATCCACCACCGTGAAGCTCCGATCTGCCGGTCCAGAGCCGAGGTCATCACCCCCATATCCAGCATCCCGCGGTCGGTCGTCACAGCATGCTTGCGCTGTGACACTTCCCTGGTCGCTATTGCCGTCGCCGCCCGGCCGTCGTTACCGATACTTTCCGATATCTTCCTCGAGTCCTCTCGACCCTTGCCAGGGTTGTCCTCAACACACCTTGTGATTGTGGTTTGCATATCATTACGTGGAAAGCCACATGGGAGACATGGAACCCGTGGCTCGGCTCTCTTTGCTCTGACTCCTTTGCTCAGTGACCCATCATGAAACATCTGAGAACAGTAGTATATATATAATGGTACCAAACTTTCAATTTTCATCTAAATCCTGATCATCACACATTGCGTAAGGGTAAAGATAGAGGGTATGTAGTGTAGGTAAAAGGTAAGCAGGTGGCCTTGTCAAGACAACAAAAACCACAACAACAGCAACAACAGGGGTATATTACACGAGCGAGTGTAGGTGATGGGTAATGCGGTCGAGAGTATCGTTGCCTTTGGTTTCTCAAGCCCAATCCCGAGCCTTTACCCAATGAAGGGGAGGCTACAAGACGACTACACGATCGCCCGCCGCATCAGCCCGTTACACTCTCTTTCTATTTTTCCAGCATTCAACCCGAGGCAGTTTAGCCCTTGTAGGGGGCAGGCCCAACCATCAGCTCGGGTCTGACGAGTGTGTCAAACTCCTCCTCGGTAAGGGCATTGAGCTCCATGGCGGACTCCTTGAGAGTCAACCCCTTCTTGTGAGCGTTCTTGGCAACCTTGCTGGCCATATCGTAGCCAATCTTGGGGTTGAGGCAGGTAACCAACATGAGGCTAACACATGGTCAATACCCAGTCTGTTTCAGTTATTCTGTCGCTAGGAAAACTTACGACTCCTTCATGATGCTGGCGATCTTCTTCTCGTTGGCAGAAAGGCCAACAACAAGGTTCTTCTCGAAGCTCCTCATGCCGTCCGCAAGGATGCGAATGCTGTGGAGGAGATTGCGAATGATCAAAGGCTTGTAGACGTTGAGCTCGAACTGGCCGTTCATGCCGCCAATGGTGCAAGCAACGTGGTTGCCCATGACCTGAGCGCAGACCATGGTGAGGGCCTCGCACTGGGTGGGGTTGACCTTGCCGGGCATGATGGAAGAACCGGGCTCGTTTTCAGGGAGGTTGAGCTCGCCGAGACCGCAACGGGGACCACTGCCAAGGTAGCGGATATCCTGAGCGATCTTGCTGAGCGAGGCAGCAAGGGTGTTGAGGCTGCCGTGAGCCTGGACAATGGCGTCGTGGGCAGCAAGCGCCTCGAACTTGTTGGGGGCGGTCTTGAACTCGGTACCGGTCATTTTAGTGACCTCCTCCGCAATGGCCTCAGCGAAGCCCTCGAAGGTGTTGATACCGGTGCCGACGGCGGTACCACCCTGGGCGAGGAGGCGCAGGTCGGGAAGAGACGACTCGACGCGCTTGATGCCAAAGTCGAGCTGGGCAACATAGCCGCTGAACTCCTGAGCGAGTGTGAGGGGGGTAGCGTCTTGAAGATGGGTACGGCCGATCTTGATAATCTTCTTGGCTTCGAACTGCTCAACCTTGGTCTGGATCGCATCGCGCAGGCTCTTGAGCGCAGGAAGGAGAGTGCCCTCAATCTCAAGCACGGCGGCGATGTGCATGACAGTGGGGAAGGTATCGTTGGACGAAGCTGAGCGATTGACGTGGTCATTGGGGTGCACAGGCTTCTTGGAGCCCATCTTGCCGCCCAAAATCTCGATGGCCCTGTTGCTAATGACCTCATTGGCATTCATGTTGGACTGGGTGCCAGAGCCGGTCTGCCAGACGACGAGGGGGAAGTGGTCGAGGAGCTTGAGGTCAGCAACCTCCTTCGCGGCCTGCTGAATAGCCTTGCCAATTTCAGGATCTGCATATTTTCCCGTCGTTAGCCCCTCATTCTTCTTCAGGCGACTCGCCTAGTCGCGCATCGCGACTGCGTGGAGAGGATGCAGAATATACCAAGGCCATAGCGCATGTTCACCGTCGCGGCAGCACCCTTCAAAATGCCGAACGCCTTGACGATAGGCGGGGGCATGCGGTCCTGGGGCTGGTTGATCTTAAAGTTCTCGAGCGAACGCTCGGTCTGAGCGCCCCAGTATCGGTCGGCCGCGACCTGGATCTCGCCAAAGGCATCGCTCTCGGTTCTGGTGTTGGCTGTCATTCTGGCGGCACTACTGTGGAAGGTTCTCTGGTGGCGGATGGCGGGGTTGGCGGTTTGGCTGTTGGAAAGTGACGAAATGGGAGCGTTGCGTGCACCGGCCGACGCCTTGAGACATGTGCTCAGCGACCGGCTGGCTGTCCTCGGCACCCCAAGGCTGGCGCGGGCTGCGGGCCCGGCAATGCGAACCGACCGAAGCATGCTGAAAAAAGGTCGCCTGACAAACAAACGTAGCCCTGTGTCTAGCGCCGGAAGGTGGTTAACAGTTTGCCCAGCGTGAAGGCGGGGTGCCGATCAGAAGGAGGAGGGTGCTACGGCTGGTACATACTTTATTAATACGAGAGAACTCCAGCGCCAAAAATACAGAGACCAGAGGAAGTGCTGCGAGGATGAGGTATTAGGTGATAGAGTGATGCGCCAAAAAGTTGAAATAAAAACGCACTTTGCCTTTTTTTTCTACTTGCGACCACTTTCCCAACAACTTGGCTGGCCCAGCCTGTCAATCCGTCCGTCCGCGCCGGTCCGGCAGATCCCGACACCAAAACGTCAAGATAATTGGGCAATTCCCAGTGTCCCACCCCCCGGAAAGTCGACCGGCAATTAAAGAATTGCAGAACCGCAGAGAACATCGCCGATTCGGCCTGCCGCTGCCCCCAGCAACCCTGCACCACAACAAAACAAACCCCTGAATTCGCTTTCGTCTTCGAAAAAGGGGTTGGTAGATACTAATGATTACATATTAATTGATTACATTCATCTTCTTTGCTGCTTAGCTACCAGCCTCAGAACTTTGTGCTTAGAAGGTATAGGAACCCATACAAAACCCAACCAGCGCGCGGGTATCTAAGTAAACACTCCAGCATGACTAAAGTAGGTAGTGTGCACCTCTGTCGCTGAACGTCTCAGAAAATAAAATAAAACCCGCCTCTTTCCTGCCCACTTTCGTCATGCTTCAGCGCTACAAAATGCCAACAAAACAAGAACGATGCCCAATCAAGACCCCGTCTGTATCCATCGATCCGAACGCATTCCCAATGCTGCCTTTTTCCCTCGAAGCTGATTGCCCAAACTCATGGTACGCCACCAACCCCCCTTTTACTCCAATAGCAATAAAATTATGAGATCTTGGTAGCCAAGATCCGTCATGCAGACGAAGAAACAACTTCGTCAAAAAGCCAAACTCCAGCTCCAGCCAATAGCAGGTGTAAAACGAGCATGTCGATGAATAAAAAACAGTTGCAAAGAGGACAAGGTGTGCGGGCGTCGTCGAGATCAGGAGTTGAGCGTCTTGATCATCATATTGACCTTCCGCTTGTCAGTAACCATGAGCCCCCGATTGGCAAAGGCAGTGTTGATGGCCTCCACCACCTTGTGGAAGCTGCTGGCGGCACCCTTCTCCTGGGTAAAACGGGCGATGCAAAGCTGGTTGCGCTTGCCGTGCTCAATCACGGTCATGAGTTCGACGGCAAACGAAACTTCCTTGAGGCTGAGATCTGAAAACACAGGAGGAATTAGCAAAGGAAGCCTGCAAACGTCATACAAAGGACAGAAACTTACAATTCTTGGCAGCAACACGAGCAAATATGATATTGCGCTCCTTGTCAACTTCAATATCCTTGATGCCGTACTTGCGCCAGTCACGAAGTAAGATTGCCATCTCCTGACGCGCGCGTCGCTTGGGAATAGCAAAGCAAAGATATCGCATGGCCGGCTTGACCCGGAAAAGCCGGGCCAGCCAGTTCTGCTGTACCTCAATCTTACGGCCGCCCCCATCGCTCTCAGACCAAACGCTTTGGCCAGCCACACTGTTATGCTTCTCCTTGGCCTTCTTTTGGGCCTTGCCGTCTTCGTGAATATGTATATCTTCGAACTCGGGATCTGGAATGGCAACATCATAGTTAGCATTTCGCTGGTAAAGGTCTGGCGTAGCGTCTGGTACCTACCTCCAATGGACATTTTCGGCCCATTTTTGTTATGCTTCCAGAACGGCAGATTGAACCCCTTCTTCTTCTGTGCGCGTAACATCGCAGACTCATCGATTGAATGAGCGGCAGGCCTGCAGGGCCCGCTAGCATCTGAATTGGCATATTCGTCGCCGGGCTGAGGAAATGTCTCGGTGGTTGGGGTAACAGCGGGACTGATTCCATCCTTGGAGCCACGCTTGAACCAGGACGATACCCTCTTCTTGGGCTGAGCACCACCATCATGGTCAGTACTGTCAGTAGACCGGGTTGACCGATGACCGGAGTAGGACGCATGCCTCCGGGAATCCTGCATTGTGGCAGGACGGTCGGTCTTGTTCGGGTTGAGTGACAACTTGCGGACATTGAGAGGCCTCGGAATGGCAACCGGATCCCCGCCTTCTACTGCTGTAGGCGAGTTCACCACCCGGATGGTGTTCTCTGCCCGTGACAGGTAGTCTAGCCCTCTGTTCTTAACACGAGCTGGGGTTTCTGAAGGGATTGCTTCGGGACTGCTCTCGTATATTGAGGGGAGTTGGTTGACTGTTTTGACCGACCGGTTATGAATTGGATCGGACACTGCCCGGCGGTCTGGAAGATGGATGCTTGAGCCAGGGTCAAGCAGAGATACCTTGTGCGTCACCGGCGCAGTATCCATACTCTGCTTACGGATCGACAAAGGGGATACAGTGGACTGTGATGGAACTGGAGGTAACGGTCTGCTATAGTCTCGCTGAGTACCCGCAAACGAGCGTGGCTCAGTAAGCGAGACCTGCGACATCCGTGCAAAAGAGGAACCACCCAGAGAAAAGCTCAAGTTGCTTCCTTCACGGCTCTCAAGTAATGTCTCGCTGGGCGCTGACACCAGAAGTGAACTGCCAAAAGCTTCATCGATATCTCTGGCAATCGACGTGTGAAACTGCTTCAGCTCGTCACCGCAAAGTACATTCTCCTCTTTGACCTTGGTGACATCAGCCATGGATACAGTGTTCGCGGGCCGGTATGTCTTGAGCCCTTTTCGCGGTGAGTAGGCATCGCGGCCATATGTGGTATTGTCGCCCGCAATGCTAGCTGGGGCAGCCAGAGAACCATGACGGCTCCCCTGGTATTTTTGGCCTTTGCGAACGACTGAGAAGTCAACCCCACGTTTGGAAGGTCTGCTGTTGACACGAACACGTGGGGTGCTGTGATGGCTGTGGATTGAGCCCATGGATCCACGAGGAGTCCTCAAACGACCAGTTGTTGTTGCGGTCCGTTGAGAAGGAGGTCGAAACTGGTGTCGCACCGAGCTGCCTTTAGATCTATATGAACGATATGAATGTGAGACGGTGGTGGGAGAACGTCCGATGCCACCTTGTGAGCCATCGCGATGGATGACAATCTTCGCATGGCTGGCATACGGGACAGAGTGGAAGACTCGGGACGCATTGTAAGGGTCGTAGCTGCGTATTGTGCCAGTTTCGTCCTTGTCTGCTGTCTCCGGCACATGCGAGATGACTGTGAACTTGGATACCGATCGCTTCTGGCCGTATCGTCCCGACTGGGTGAACTCGCATGTGGAGATGCGTTTGCTCCAGTTAGGCGGCTTGAGGTGATGATAATCGCTCTTGGAGATGGGCACATTGTTGTTGTAATTTTCCAACTGGACTTCACGGTGATTGTAGAGCAGATGATAGAACAGCTTTTGGTCATTAGGCCTGTTGACTCAGGTAGTTAGTAACGGGTTTCGGCCAAAACAAATGCCAGGAGACGTACTTTTCTTGACTCAGCTTAAGCTTGAGATCGGCTTCAGGGTACGCATGCCAGAGAGCCTTGAGTTGCCTCAGGATTTGGATATCCACTTCTCCCTCCGGAATGGGCGAGACATTCCGTTTCCGCAAACTCGACTGTCGAGGCTGTTCCCACTCGTAGCATTGTGGGATGTCGGGGTACTTGTGGAGGAGTGGGTGCTCCCACATCTCCGCCATGGTGATGCGATGCGCTGGTTGGGGGACAAGCATTCTTCGGATCAAATCCCGGGCTTCTCTGCTAAGACTCGGGGGTATGGAGTACTCGGCGCGTTTTGCCTTCTGTATCATGACACCGAGGTCATTGTCATCGAAAGGCAAACGGCCAACAAGCATGACGTACAGAATAACACCCATGCTCCAGATATCGACGGCTGAACCTTTGTAGGCCTGGTGTCGAAGTAGTTCTGGAGCCGCATAGTGCGGGCTTCCACAAGCGGTTGTCAGCTGATGGTGTTGGCTTTGTTGCAATGCAGCCATCCCAAAGTCTGCGATCTTGACTTGACCGCTCCCATGAAGTAGGATGTTCTCCGGCTTGAGATCACGATGGCAAATGTTCAAGGAATGGCAGTAATCCAAGGCACTCATGATCTGACGAAAGTAGAAGATGACCTCCCACTCGTGAAGGGGACCAATCGACCGTATGAACTCGAACATGTCGCCCTTCTCAACATATTCTGTGACCATGTATCTGAGGAGAAACGATATGTCAGTGCATAGTTCAAGTGTGCAGTTTGCTTCGCTGACTTACATCTCAGATCTGTTCTCCCAAATGTCAAGCAGTTTGATGATATTTGGATGCTCAATCAGCTTGAGAACAGCGATTTCGCGCTCGATAGCAATCGGCATTCGGCGTAGACCGCCGTCCACATTGGCCTGGGGAGTCCGGTATTCAAGGCGATCGAGATTTGCCAAACTGCCCGACTGATTGATAAAAGCAGTGCTTTTGGACAGGATCTTGATAGCCACCAACTGCCCAGTAACGCGGTGGCGTGCCAGACGGACACGCGCCGAAGTGCCCTTGCCCAACGTCTTGCCCAGTTGCCAGGGACCGATATGAGTTTTCAGCTGTCTCGTGGTGGAGGCATTGGAGGAAACATTGGAAAACTGGGAGATGCGTCGGGCAGCCTCGAGATCGTGAACTTCCTGCGAGGCCTCAGAAAGATGCTGATTGACTGGGATGGGCCGTTCTGGTACAGCTGGTCTGGCCGTACCAACTATCTGGCGCTCAACTTGGGGATTCGGCCCAGTTATAGTAGGACTTGAGATGCCTCCGACAACCTTCTTGGATTTTAAGACATAGTTCTCCTCATTACCTCTCTGATGCAAACGTGCCGTGTTAGCGATAGTGGTATTGTTTACTCGTTTGGTTGTATCGGCGAGCGGCTGGCGACCATGTCGCGAGTTGTTGTGCCTATCCATGGTCGACGCGATAGAAGGCGGTTAGTACATCATCTGATACGGAGAGAATTGGATGAAGCAATTCAAAGATTGGATGGCCGAGAATTCGCAGTGATAGTGAAGCGGTCGGATGGTGCTATGGCCTCGAAAATTAGAAGCAGAAGTTGATTAATGAGTGATGTTCCAAGAGGGTCAGAAGCCGACTGGTGAGAGAGGAAAAAAAAACAAGAATGAGTGTGTAGAAGCAACACGACGGCGGTAGTGCAAAAGTCAACACTGCTCTGGGACGATCTGAAGAGAGAAGGAGATCGGGAGATGGTCAGGGCGCGGAGTTGGTAGATGCAGTGGAATGGCGGGGTGTGAAATGCGTGGGAGCCGGGAGGAGGGCAAGAGCGATAGCGATCTTGCATAGCAACCGGGTTTGTTTTGATCAAGGCAAAACAAACCACTGCACAGTCGCTGCCAGGCTCGCGTGGGCCTGAAAAATCAGCACCAGAAGTAGCGTCGCCTGCAAGATGGAGATGCAGCAACTCTGAAGTTCACACTTTGCTCCTGCGAGCCCGATCCTTGTCTCCTACCATGGCATCTGTCCGGGCCAGTAGCTTGAGGGCATTCAAAGGTTGGGCCTTGGAGTCGACTATTCTCACAATTTAGCGCTATATGATGACGAGTTGCCAGGCGAGACCCGACATGTATTATACAAGTCTTGCGGAGAGATTGGAGAGTCAAGAATGTAACGAGGGCGTGGTGGTGTGTTTTCACCCTCCATAGCATTCCACACGAATTGGATGTGCCAAGTGTTCTGATCTAAACCAAGACCCTCGGTATTACCTCCTCATGCCCGCACACATAAAAGTTCTGATTTATACATGGTAGAAGTACCGTAAAGATCGGCTTTTGGTAATCGTTTGTACATCATATGAGCACCCAAATGGGCACTCTCTTGAGTCATCATGAATAGTCTGGCCGGGACGACAGAGTTATATCATCCACATCTGCATAACTGATAATCATGGTGATGGTATATATATACACACTGGCCTTTTAACCTTAACGCACCATGTTACCCTCTCTCGTTTTGTCGTTGTGGTTGTGGTGGTGATGTTAAGCATGGATGTGTGGCTTACCTAAGCAACGGTAGTTGCAATTGGCAGGCTTGGCAATGCACGGACTCGGACCCGAGGAGATGGATTATGGTCTCCACCGAGTCCAGCAATTAACCCCAACCCCACCACGCGCAGCAGCCAAACGCGACGCGTTTCTCAACCTCCAAATCTCATTCTGGAAGTCTTGAGGTTAGAATCTTCCACATATCGCTGCGGCAGAGAGGGAGTATTGTGGTCGTTCTTTGACAGTTCTTGTCTCTTTATTCTTCGATCACAAAAGCGACTTGCGGTCACACCCTCCTTGCGTTGGCGAAATGGCGTCAACAAGCTCACTTAAACGGGCCGCTCCAGATGCCGACGACTACAGCTTCTTACGATTAAGAGGAGGAGATGGTTCGCGAGCCTATCGTGGCGATGACGACGAAGAAAACGAAGATGAGCCCTCCGAAGACGAAATGCGACCCCCGCAGCGTCGCCGGACAGAAACTTCCCAAATTACTGACGGCCCATTAAGCACCTTCCAACCTGGAGCGATTGTTCGAGTGAAGCTACGAAACTTTGTCACCTACTCGGAAGCCGAATTCTTTCTGGGTCCCAACCTAAACATGGTCATCGGCCCAAACGGCACAGGAAAGAGCTCGCTAGTTTGTGCCATTTGCTTAGGTCTGGGATATCCACCGAGTGTCTTGGGCAGAGCCAGCGCTCTTGGCGAGTTTGTCAAGCACGGCAGCGACGAGGCGGAACTTGAGGTCGAACTTCAGCGCAAACCCGAAGACGCGGAAAACTACGTTGTCGGTCTCACTATTAGACGGGAGGACAACGGTCGAAAGTTCACGATCAATGGCTCGAGATCTAGTCCTAAAGACATCCAGAGACTTATGCGGTCTTTGCGCATTCAGATTGACAACTTGTGCCAGTTTCTTCCCCAAGACAAGGTGGCCGAGTTTGCTGGGTTGACTCCTGTGGAGCTGCTAGAGAAGACGTTGCATGCGGCAGCCCCGCAGGAAATGATTGTATGGCAGCAGCAATTGAAAGATGGCTTCAAGACGCAGAAAGATGCGCAGCTCAGCACCGAGAAGACTCGGGAGGAGGTCAAAAGGATGGAGGCCAAGCAACGGCTTCTCCAAGCAGATGTGGATAAGCTCCGTGAGAGGAAGGCAGTCCAGGAGCAAGTTATTCGGCTCAAACAACTTCGGCTTATCGCTGTTTATTGTGAGGCCAAGAATCGGTACGCCGAGGCAAAATCGATTAAAAAAGACGCAACACGCACATACAAAATGCTCGAACGGAGTGTTGCCCCTGCCCTGGAAGCCGTCAACCGCAAGCAGGATTATCACCGACAAGTCAAGGGCCTTGTGACCCTCCGGAGACGGGAATTAGAACAAGCTGTCGTTGAGGCTGATAAGGCACTGAGCCCGGTGGAAAATGCGAGCAACAAGATCACACAGACCGAAACGGCAATCTCCACCGAAACGGACAACTTCAAAGAGAAAAAGAGGCGAATCGGCACCTTGAAGAAGGAGATCACCGAACTGAAGGCCAAGCATGCGCAAAAGCCTAGGGAATTCAAGGCTGCCGATTTCAACCTCAAGATTGTAAGTCTCCTTGAGCGCCTTTATGTCCAGCAGGCTTTCCTTGCTAACAGTCTGTAAACAGCGAGAGCTTGACCACCAGAAACGAGACAAGGAGGAGAAGCTCATGGATCTGGGCGAAAAGCGTGACGCCACCAAATCAGAGGGAGTCGCCCTGAAACAAGAGAAGTCATCGCTGGAGAAGGAACTGGCGGACCTGGATTCCCAAGAAGGCCAGCTTTTGAACCAGTTGAAGAAGATGAGCCCTGATGTCGCAAAGGGCTGGGCATGGCTCAAAGACCACCAGAATGAGTTCGAAAAAGAAGTATTCGGCCCCCCTGTACTGACGTGCTCTGTCAAGGACAGGCGCTACTCCGACCTTGTCCAGTCAATGCTGGGGGAGTCCGACTTTTTCTGTTTCACAACGCAAAGCAAACACGACCACAAGAAGCTGAGCGACTACTTCCATGGTTCAATGGGTCTTGCTGTCACTATTCGATCTTGTTTTCGGTCGCTGGATTCTTTCAAGCCACCTTTGCCTAGGGAACAACTTTCAGAGCTGGGTTTTGATGGCTATGTTACTGACTACTTGGACGGACCCGAGCCGGTGATGGCCATGCTTTGTGCAGAAAAAAGGCTGCATCAATCTGCGTTGAGCTTAAGTGAGATCTCGGATGAGCAGTTTGAACGGATTCAGCGGGATGAAACCATCAACTTCTTCGCTGCTGGCCAGAAGCTGTACCGTACCACGCGCCGGAAAGAGTATGGGCCCGGAGCCGTCTCTACTCGCGTGACTGGATATGGAAGGGGTCGCTTCTGGACGGATCAGCCGGTGGATAGCTCGGAAAAGACTGAGCTTGAGCGCAAAATCAAGGAGGCTGAGGGGAAGCTCGCCGAGCTAACAGAAAAGTATAAGGCAATCGGACAAGAAGGCGAGGCAGTCAGACGAGAAGTCAAGGAACTCGAAGCGAAAAAGGTCTTATCCTTGACCCTGCAGAACCGAACAATTGGCTCACATCTCTCCAGACCAATTTGATGGCCGAAAAGAATGCTTTGCAGGCCGAATTCACGCAGTGGAACGGTCTTCCTGACAAGATAGGTACGGTGTATGCCCAACCTCTGGTAGAAGATTGTTTACTGACAGAACTATGGTTCAGATGCCAAAGAGACGGTTCTCGACCGGACCAAGAAGGAGCTCGACGATGCCAAGGTCCGCAGGGCAGATCTCTTGAAGCAGCTCGACGAGGCCACCATAGAGCTGTCCAAGGCCGTCATCAAACATCATGACACCCTGGGTGGAATCCGAACAGCTCGACAAAAACTGCTCGAAGCTCAAGTTTGGGAACTCGAGGCCGACTCTGATGTCGTGTCTCTCAAAGATAAGAACGCTGAGATCACGACCAGGCTCGAGGGAGAGAAAGCGAAGGTGGCCCAAGCTGTCAAGGACGTCGAGGAGTTTAAAAAGACTGCCACAAAAGCCAGTACCGAGGCGGCCGAGTTCCTGACTGAGGAGAACAGAGAGGAGATGACGACGGCTGCTCGGGGTAAAACAGTCGCCGAGTTTGAGGCCCTCGTCGGTGCAGAACAGGCCAAGTTGGAAATGATCGAAGCAGGCAACCCGCAGGCGCTGGAAGAGTACGAGCGCTATGCCCAGAAGATCGAACAACACCGCAACGCCCAAGAGAACCAGGAGGCGAAGCTGGCCGAAATTAACGCCCAAATCGAAGAGATTAAGAGTCAATGGGAGCCTCGCTTGGACCAGCTCGTCGGGCAGATTAACGATGCCTTTAGCTACAATTTTGAGCAGATTACCTGTGCCGGCGAGGTTGGTGTTCACAAGGACGAGGACTTCGACAAGTGGGCTATTGATATTAGGGTCAAGTTTCGCCAGGGCGAGACACTTCAACGGCTGGACCAGCACAGACAGTCAGGTGGTGAACGTGCCGTTTCGACCATTTTCTATCTGATGGCTCTTCAGGCCTTGGCTCAGGCGCCCTTCCGGGTGGTGGACGAGATCAACCAGGGTATGGACCCGCGCAACGAGCGTATGGTTCACGAGAGAATGGTGGAGGTTGCTTGTCGGGAGCATACAAGTCAGTATTTCCTCATCACGCCTAAGTTGCTATCGGGCCTCCGATATGATCCTCGGATGAAGGTACATGTTATCATCAGTGGAGAGCGGGTGGATCCAGAGGGCACAACGAAGATGAATTTTTCCAAGTTTGTACAGATACAGAAGCGACTGAAGGCCGAGGCAGCTGGCCATGGAGCGTTTTGAGACGCCAGACCGAGAGACGATTTGATGCCCAGGATTTCAGTTGCGGTCGTTCGCTTTACTATACATAGGACATGACGCTATCTGCATGGTCTCGGTAGCCAGTTGGAAGAGGTAGAGATGTAGCCGTTGATGATGTCGTACCCAGGTCAACAAACTTGGGGACGTGTACACTAATTCAAACATGCAAATTGTTACCTAAGAGGCTTGCCCAGACCTTGACCTAGTCAAGGGTCCCGTGATATCATTGCCCAGCCTGAACAATTGCTTGATGTTCTCGTCCCCTCCCGCCAGACCCTGAATCCAGCCGATGGAACCCGCCAAGGAGAACTGTCAGAAGCGTGCATGCTGCCGAGGAGTGCCAAGAACGGCGGGAAGGAGCACAGGTCATATCTGAGACAGGCTCATGGAGGATGTCCATGACGTCAGTATCCACTTTGGGGAGACGGCCACGCTCGCGGTGCGCAAGCGTCGCCTTCAACATCCGTCTAATCAGAATGCGTTTAAGCCACAGTTCGGAAGGGCATTGTGTACATAATGTAAGTGACGTGTGAAGTCATTCTCCGAGGGGGTAGACAGGAAGATGAGGAGCCATATCTTCCGATACAGCAGCAACTGATCGCGATCACAAACATCGGGGGATTCAGTTGTTCACACGGAGCTGGCTGGCAAGCACACTCCCCCGTTGATAGAGCTTGAATTCATGCTGCGGCTGGCCAGGCGTTTGCGAGAAAACTAGACCAGATACTGTAGATGGCTGGCATGGATAACCCAACGGAGCGTCATCTCAAACTCGCCATCCCGAAAAGGAAAAAATGCCATCTGATGATGAATTTTTTCCCCTTTTCGCAAACGCCGAAAGTAACATTCTGACTGATTGATTGATCGACGACAAGGGGTGATGGTCGGGTAGAACAAAAAAGCTACGCCAAGTGACGTCACATTCCTCAACCCGCCTTGGGCCAGTTGACCAGTGACGATGACGGCGGCAGCAGGGCCAGTCCAGCCAGCCAGCCAGTTTGCAGAGGGAGGCAGGAGCGAACAAGAAAACAGGAACAGGTTATTGGGCACTGGGAAAGACGTATGTAGTAGTTGCTAGAAAACGTCAAAGAAAGACGACAAAATTGATATATTAACTACCTGTCCCGCACAACCTTTCCCACCGGTTGTTCTTTTTCTCCATCATCAACATCAACAAAATATCAACAAATACTCAAAGTATTTGCCTGCGACTACAAACACAACACTCTTATCCACAAAACAAACAACCCACTCTCCATCAACCACCCACATAAAACTTACACAAGACAAAATGGGCGCTGTCGTCTCTTGCGTATGTTCCTCCCATCTCTCCGACCATCACCAAGAATGTTGTCCTAACTGAGCGCGAAAAAAAAATAGATCCAGAGTGCCCTCCGCACCATCGGCCGCACCATCATGGCCGTCATCAACGGCATCGGCAACATCATCATGGCCATCGTAAACGGTATCATCAACTTCCTCGGCATCATCGTCGGCTTCCTCACCTGCAACACCTGCGGCGGTCGTCATCGCCGCACCGGCGGTACCACGACTGGCCGGAGAAGAGGATTCGGGAGACGGAGACACGGTACCACTGCTGCCATCTAAAGTTTAAGCAGCAGTAGTAGGTAACACCGCGTCTACTACCGACTTTCAGCAGTTCTCTTTTGTGCCATGAATGAAGGATATGAAATCGGTTTCTTCTTTTGCTTTTGTGTTTGGCTTTAGCAGGGCAGGTTTAAGCGATGGAGTGTTTTGCGCGGAGGATAATGATCAAAGATACCCAAATACCCAGACTACGTTTTTGCGATATCCAAGACGTGGGAGGAGTCAGGAGGGGAGGTGCGAAGGAAGGGAAGGGAGTGGCATTGGGTTTGTTTTCGAGTTAGATAACTCCCCACAAGGAATATATCTTCTTTTTCATACTATTTGACACTGCCATCACCTTCGTGAAAGTCTTCCATCGAATTATCCATGTCTCTTGCTATTCTATGGAAATATAACTTGCAGCTGAAGCAATGGATTCAATTACAAGGTTAAACACACTTCTTGTTTCATCTATTTCGTCACACAATCAACAAATATCTACACTATCTTCGAGTCTAGTCATCGCCCTCCAAAAGATCCTTCCTAAAAAAGCCCTCTATCTGCCTCCCAGCCTCCCTCCCCACAAGCTCGCTCAGCTCTTCCACCGTCGCATTCGCAACTTCCTTTATATTCTCCATCTTGGTCGTGATGTTCCCAATATTCTTCACCGTCACCCCCGGTACAGCAGCCAACATCTCCCCCGGCTCGGGATTGAACACCGCCCCCTCCCCTGCCTGACTCCCTTCAATATCATCCCCATTCAACCCCGCCCTCACCGCCGCAATCGGATCCGGCTCCTTCTCCTGCGACTTCAACCGCTCGAAAATCTCTGCCGTCTCGTACGGGCTCGAGCTCCAGATTATCCTCAGCCTTGGGAACGCTAGAGTGAGCAAAACGATCTTGGACTGGAGATCATTCTGCCCTGCGTTGGCCGAGTTGAGAGAAGAGAGGCTGCCCGACAAGTCGGCAAAGGGCTCCAACGTGAAGGACTTGTTTTGGTCAAACTCGATGAGGAGCATGGGGCTCTGATAATGCTGGAACATGGTCTCGCATTGGGAGTAGAGGCGGCCGTTGGAGAAGGATGAGATGAGATCCGAGACGGATTTTCGCTCGATGCAGATGTTGGGGGAGAGGATGTAATCTCCAACCGTGAGCATGCAGGGGACGATGATCATTGATTTCCCGTGGAGGAGGGAGGGCAGGGAAGAGCGGAATTCTCGAACGTCGACGACGACACGGGGGGGCTCGGCGGTGGCGGAGACTTTACCGCCGCCTGCGATGCGGGTGTTGATCGTTCGTAGGAAGGCCTCTTGGGGGTCCTCGGTGGAGGTGTCGACCGTCATGACGAGGGACATTGACGCACGCTCTTTGATCAGCCTAGTAAAGTTATCCTTTTCGCGGCGGACGGTGGAGAGGTAGCGCTGCTCTTCGACTGAGCCGCCGTAGTAAAGGAAGTAGACTCTGACGTTTCGGTCGTTGTGGCTAGATCGGTAGACCTCTACTCGGCGGATGAAGGAGGCATCGGGCTCATACATGATGATGTATTTTGGCTTGACTTCTTCGAGGACGTGCTCGTCCAGATCACCTTCGTAGGCGTGGATGACGACGAGGTCTTGCATGTCATAGAGCTGATAGTAGTCTTCCATGTCCTCGAGGGGGTCGGCGATAGTGAGATCGTCTTTTTGTTTGGCTTCTTCTTCGGTGATTTCGATTTGTCCCATGAGCTCAGCTACCTCGCTCGGCTTCTCAAAGTACTGGGGAATGCTGCCGTTCTCAAGGCGGCTGGAACCAGACCCGACGGCTCCTCCGCCACGGACCCTACGTCGCTTGTTGGAAGGGGCTCGGCTCTTGGACTGCGCGACACGGGGGTCAACAGCACCACTCAATGCTTTCTGATTCTCCGCGAATAACGTGGCGCTGATTTGAGCAAACTCCCTTTTCCACTTGAGGTAATTGCGCAGCTTTTTGCGCATCATGTAGGCAGCCGATGGTTTGTCTTCCTCCGGATCGTAGACCTGTTCAATACGTTGCCCTGTCCTTGGCTTGACGTGCATGGTCTGTAGATAATCGCGGAGCTGGCGACATGTGTTTGTGTCTGAACACATGATTAGGATTGTGCCGTTGGAATCATCACGGACTTGCTGCTCAAAATAGAGATCATGGTCAATCTCCTCCAGCACATCGGCCAAGACCGCCCATTTCGGCTGCTCTTCTAGGACAGGTTGTAGAGAATCAATATTGGAATCTGGGCGAGCTTTCTGGGCACTGGCATACACTCTCTTTTTAGCAGTATCGAAGATTGTTTGAGCGGCATCAAGGAAGAGCCACGGAGATTGTGTTTGTCTTGTTGATCCAGGTGGTGGCGAGTGGGCGGCGTGGATGGTGTCCAGTTGTTGCAGGAAGGAGACTGCATCAAGAGCCAAGACCGATTGCAACATGCCCCTAAGAACAGTCAAGTCGCCCACGATTTGCTTTGTTTTCAAGCTGACCCTGTGCCAGTTTGGGTCAAGCTGCCTGCGAACAAGAACGTCGAAATTCTTGAGAAGGGCACTGTCGAGGTTCCAGTCGTCCATTTCCAGCCCTGTGTTGCCCTTCTTCAACTCATGAATGCTGACTTCTACACATTCCATTATGGCAACTTGAATCTCGCGCATCGCATTGGTCATGGGGATCTCCAGCTCGATTACCTCGGCCTTCTTCTTGCCCTCGAGTGCCTGTGCGACGTGCACATGAAAGCGTGGCCACAAAGACGCTTTCCGTAGAAACAAATTCCTCATCATGGTAGCCAAGGGTGAAAAGCCGGTTGTGAAAGGGTCCGGGTTATCGGAGAACGCTTTTAGGAAGCCAGCCTTGTTCTTTTGGCGGTATATCCTAATGATGAAGGCCTCCAAAGACGTAGCAACAGCCTTGTCGGCATGGAGAACGATCATGCCGGTGATGGTTTCCGGATTCAAAAGACCGGTCAACATGTCGACAACCAAGATGCGTGAAGTGACGCTGAAAATGCCACCGCCGGCATACATCTTCTCACGGGCGCCTACACTCGTGTAATCGGTGTTGACCACGGTGAGGCCCCTCGCTTTCGGTGACATACTGATGGCGGCATGTTCAGCGAGAGCCTCACCGATCCAGGCATTTTCCCGGTCTTCAGCATTCACGACGACTATCAGGTTGTTTCCCGCAGCATCATAAGAGTGAAGCAGGTTCGTGATGAGGCGCATGAGACCGAGGCCCCGGGCCAAAACGACGAGCTCATCTTCCTTGCGAAGTTCCTCAAACAGCTTCTGCTGGTATACCTGGCGCATGAAGAGAGGGGTTAGCAAACAGCGGTGGAGGCAGCATAGGAGAGACGCACTAAAGGCAGTGAGAGCTTCACAGGCTGCACAGGCTGGGGGTTGCTGGCAGTCTCCATGCGGGGCGTGGTTACTGACTTGCTGCTTTTGCTCTCAGATTCCTCTCACACCGCTTCAAACAACATCGTCGTTGACCACCAAAATGGTACCACAAGGTGAACTGTCATGCATCAAGGTGTGGATGAGAGGAATGGTGAGCGGGAGGTGGTTGGTAACACAAAGCCCCAGGCCGTTGTTAGTACGGGTACCCCCGTAGGGATATCGCTCAACTGGGCACTAACTCATAGCGGACCGCGCCCCAAAGACGCCCGCCAAAGGCCGCTCCAACCCGTGACCTCGACGTCATCGTCATTCATCAGCTCAGAACCAAGTGTTACCAAGTCCAAAGAAATCTCCTTAAAAGGCAAGTCAAGGAACTGCTCCTGCTCGTACTTCTCTTCCTTCTTTTTCTTTCAAGTCACACAAAAGAAAACGATCTCGAGAAAGATATCAACTTCAGCAATACTCAAGAACCCCTGCCCCACTTACACACCCCTGCTCTCTGCGACATCAACTGCACGTCACCTACACATACCATCAGTCACCATGTCCGAGTCCAACAAGAAGTTCTCCATCCAGCCCATCGATGAGCAGGAGCAGGATAAGGTACGCACACCCTAGTGAGACTGACCTGCCCAGAGAAAACAGGAGACTGACCTGCAGCGAAGGGCACTTTCCAGAAGCTCTCCGAGGAGACCAAGAAGGTCCTACAGGCTCACTCCGCGAACCCAGGGCCCGTCATCAGCGACAAGTTCAACGCCCAGGAGGAGGGAACCAAGGAGGAGCGTCATGAGAAGGCAAAGGACCTCAACAAGTAGATGGACTTTAGACCGCCGTCTTCCTAGTTTATTCTCCATGGCCGGCTTTTAGAGGGATTTTTGAACGGGCTGTATTACTATGCGTGTATTAGTTTTAATGGCGAATTCCATGAACTTTCAATGACCCAAACTGTCTGATCTGTGTTCTGCAATATCAAGTTTTGAATGTGGAGAGCCTTGTGTAGAATTATTAGCAGGGAACCCGGCCTGCTGGTAATGAGCAAAGGGTGTGGGGTGATTTGCTTATGAAGGAAGCTAGGTCCCAACCAACAGGTGAGCTTCAAACTACCCATTTGGAAGGTCGTTTGACCGTATGGAAAATAAGTAGGAGAGTTGAAATTTGTTCTCTCAAATGCATAAAGGCGGCGTCAAAGACCTCGTCTGGGCAGTTGTTGGGTAGCTGTGGCGGTGTCTAATCTTATGCCCTGCCCGTTCCCCTCTTTAACTGTGGCTGACCCGCAGTGCCGTGCCATTCCACTCAGAGAGGAGGCTGCTGAATATCTGCAAGGGTTCCCTGAATCAGCAGCTTGGTGATGCAAGCAAACGTTTAATGAAACCCCCCCAGCCAGCTTCAGCCTTTCCAGAATCATCACTACCAGCCGACGTTTCCGCCCTCCACCTCGCCATTGTTTTGCACTCTGTGGGCGCCAATCCGCACAACGAACAGCTACTGCACCCGCACCAGCATCTCGCTCTCAGTGCTGCGTACTCGCTGACGACAACGGCCCCCTCTGCTGCGCACAAGACGGTAGCGCCGAGTTTCTGGGTGTGCCTTATTAGCGCCTCGCTGTGTCCATCAGGCTATCAGTCACCGACCAAACCACCAACCAAGAGAAACGGCCGGTGCCTGCAACATCGTATGCTGCTGTTTACGAGTCCAGAAAGACAGTAATTATCAGATTATCTATTCGAACTACTAGCAAACCGAGTACCGCGACCGCGAGAAGTCAACTACCACCACCAAACCTCTACCTCCCCCTTTTCCCCCGCGATGCCCTCAATCTTGAATGACGACGACAAGGAAACTGTCAAGCGCCATGTTCCCAAACAAACCAACAAAATCCACGCCGTTGCTATTGCTCGTCTCTACGTAGCGTATCCCAATCGGTCGAAATGGACATACACAGGGCTTCAGGGCGCTGTGGTGCTGGCGAACGACCTAGTCGGTAATACATACTGGTTGAAGATGGTGGATATTTCGGTAGGCACTTCCTCAAGATGTGAACATAATGTTCACTCCTGTGCGCTCAACTGACATCATTGTAGCCCGGAAATCGAGGAGTCATTTGGGACCAAGAGATCTTCGACACATGGAGCTATAACCAAGACCGCGTCTTCTTCCATACGTTTGAGCTTGAGGAATGTCTCGCAGGATTGTCCTTCGTGGATGAGAAGGAGGCCAAACAGTTCTTGAAGAAGATGAATGACCGGGAGAAGAACGCCAGCAAGGCCACACTGAAAACACCGTTTGGAGGCTCGGCGCAAGCTGCCCCGCACAAGCATCATCATGGTTTGCTTGGAGGCCTTTTTGGTCACCGTCACTCGTCCGCCCCTACTCCGCCCGAATCACCTCGCGCACCGACTGCCTCTACGAGAAATAACAGATCCGGGAGTGTGAACGGATACAATGCACCGCCTGTTTTGGCGCCGGCCCCCTCTGCCTTCGCTACCCTTGACGCCTTCGATCCACTATGGAGGGAGCACTTTGGAGACGATTTGAAGGCGCAGGGTCTCACGGACGACTTCATTCAGGACAACCAAGATTTTATCATTGATTTTCTTAAGGAGCAACAGGCAAACCAAGCCAGTGAACCGGCTTCGGCTCCTCCTCCACCACCACCTCCGGTAAACGGGTCAGGGGCCGGACTCAGGGCACCACCTCCACCTCCTCCGGCAGCGCGCCCCATGGTAGAAGCTCCGCCGGCACCTCCAGCGCCCCCGGCTCCGAGAAGAGGCGTGGCCCCACCCCCTCCTCCAGCTCCGAGAAGGTCGGCCAACAAATTGGATGCGCCGGTTGAGCGCGAGCCAACACCGCCGCGAGAAGACACACCTCCCCTTCCTTCTCGGCCCCGATTCGCCGTTCCCCCGCCTATCGCAGACGCTGGAAAGTTTGCGCGCATTGAGCCGGTACGATCTGTACCGGCACCTCCAGCTCCTGGACCCCCACCGCCGCCTCGGCCGCCGAAGACACCGATGGAGGATGGCGAGCCAGCACACCGGAATGCCGTTCCCCCACCCTTCGCTGGTCAACGGAACGTCCCACCTCCTCCCCCGAGTCGCGGCGCTGTTCCTCCACCTCCACCCTCGAGAAACGCTGCACCTGTACATGCCCCGCCTCCGCCTCTGCCTCCCAAGGCTCCAGCCTCAGGTGCACCTCCTCTCCCACCCATGAACTCGCGGCCACCTCCTTCACTGCCGGCTAGAAGCCCAGCTCCTCCCCTGCCATCGTCCAATGCGCCGCCTCCTCCACCACTGCCAGCTTCGAATGCGCCACCGCCGCCTCCTTTGCCTTCATCGCATGCTCCCCCTCCTCCCCCTCTTCCCTCAGCACACGCGCCGCCCCCCCCTCCCCTTCCGGCATCGAGCGCACCTCCAGCACCACCACTCCCGCCATCAGGTGGTGCTCCTCCACCCCCTCCACCCCCTCCACCCCCTCCTCCTCCCCCAGGACCAGGAATGGGCGGCGTTCCCCCTCCCCCTCCTCCTCCACCACCCCCTCCGGCTGGGGGTATTCCTCCCCCACCACCTCCTCCGAATCGCGACTCGGGGTATTCGTCAAGTGTTCCCGCTCCGGCTCTGCCATCGGGCGGTCCAGGACGTGGGGCACTGTTGGATGGTATCCGTGGAGCAGGTGGTGTCAGTGCGCTCAAAAAGGTGGACAGAACTCAAATTCGGGATCGATCCGGGGCACAGGTTGGCGGTGGGAGCGATACTGGACCTCACGGAAGCGGGCTGCCACCTGCTGGAGTTGGCGCTGCTGCTGCTGCTGGGGCTGGCGGCGGTGGTATGGCTGATGCCTTGGCGGCGGCGTTGCAGAAGAGGAAGGAGAAAGTTAGTCGGAGTGGTAAGTTTTCTTCTTTGGTATCCCTGTGTAAAGGGACCATGATGCTGACAAGGGTGTTACAGATGATGAGGATGACGGTGATGATTGGGATTAAGATGGAAGATGTGAGATGTAGAAGGTGTGTGGCTGGCTGTGGCAGGAAGTAAATGTAAAGTTGAAAAGATTAGGAAGAGGCAGGGTTGAGGGAAGGTAAGATGTTTGTTGAAGTTGGTAGCGGTATAAGCTGTAGTAGAGGAGAAAGCAAGAAAAGAGACAGAAAGAATTAGAGATTATCATTTTGAATGTTGGAAGTTTGAAAGAGCTCACAATTTGGGCGTGGCTTGGCGTGAGAAGTAGTCAAGGAGTCCTGCAGAGAAAATGGTCTGCCACAGCCGAGGAGGCCCAATATCAAAGGCTATGTGTGTTCTTGATGGACACCACAAAATGAAGAAAAAGTCCTGTTGATTTTAGGCACTATTTTTGCCAGCCCAGGCAATCTATCTTTCCCACGCTTTTGACCAATGCAGTAGTCGAGCAATAAAGTGATTATAAAGCAACGCAGTTCATCATCTCCATTAACACACGAGATGGATCTGGCCCAGGACGTCTCTCCCATCACGGAGCCATTTCCACTCCACTCCTCCGCTATCAGCAACTTTTCCGCGCTTCGAAACAGGACTAACACCAACTGTCGGGGACCTTGGCCTGCTGCTATCAATCAAGAAACAACTAGCCAAGGTTTGAGAGAGAAGACAGTTTTGTGCTTCCCCAACCTTTTGCCGAAGCAAAAGGTAGGAAAGGGTGTGCCCTGCCCCAAAGTGGGAAATACTATGTGATGTTTTTGCCGATATCTGGCGAGATTTCTTGGCTGACATATCTCAAATGTCATCAATCTCGATATCCTTGCTGGCGCCGGCGGCACCACCCTCATCGTCGCTGTCACGGTCCTCGTCAAACTCGAAGCCGCAATCGCCATCCTCGCCAGGGCCGAAGGTATCGGTCTCGTTGATCTTGGCGGTATCTGGGAGCTCGCCGTAGGCCTTGCTGGGGGGTTGTTAGTGGGCTGTGATGGCAGTGGGGAAAGATGGGGAGGGAAACGTACAGAGAACGAGCCTCGTCGGCGGAGTACTTAAGGATAACATCACCCTTCTCATCCTGGTATTCGCGGAGCGAGACAAGGATGATGTCGCCGTTGTTGATCCAGATCTTTTTTCTGAGCTTGCCACGAATGAGACCGAGACGCTTGACGCCGTCAAAGCACTGTTCGCGAGAAAGGATAGGTGTCAGTTCCGTTGTTCTCTACTCGGCCGGTTGTGGCTGGCTGGATCGGGTTCGAGCCAAGGGGGAAATGTGCTTACCATGGCTTCGAGTCTGCCGTTGCCCAACATCTTCAGAACCTGGGCGTATTCTTGCCCGTCCTCCTTGAATGTGAGTTCGCGCTTCTCATTGCTGCGATGCGATTACATATTAGCGGTCTGCCTGACACAGCGCAAGCGACAAGCGAAAAACGTTGGAGGGGTAAACACGCACTCGTTCTCGTTCTTTCCTCTACGTCTGTTCTTGCCTCCCTTTCCCTTATTCTTAGGCATATTGACTGTTCAAGCGCTTGGCTTGGCTAACGGAATATGTGATGGGATATCGAGTTATTGTGGTCGAGTTCTCGGCGATGTAAGAACTTTTTAGTTGTTTTCAGGCTGGCAAATTGCTGCAGTGATGACCGATGCTTTTGGGGTGTGAAGGGAAGCGCCGGGTAGGACAGAGGGGCAGCAGCGGGCGGTTTATACCTACCAATAGACCTTGTTTTTTCAGTTTGCCGCTGATTGGGTGCGTGCGCTGCAAAAAGTGGGGGCGAGCAGTGGCGCACACAGTGAATTGTTGCCATTGTGGCTCCCATCCTTCTTTTTTACCGTTTGAAACGCAGTGCCTCTCAAACCACCCGCCCCCCCAGACAATACCTACGACAATGCTTACAGGCACGAGGGCTCTGTAGTTGGCTGCAAACACCAAGGCCGGAGTGAATGTCTTTGTGGAGAGAGCAATATCTGTCCATCCAGCGCCTATTCATTTTTTGTGCTGGGGCAGCTGCCCACAGTTACGAGTGACTCAACATCATGCTCAGCATGGAACGGGCAGTGTGCCGCGCCACTTCAACTTACACTGCTCTCATCCCGCCCTTGCTCTCTCAAGCTTACAGCACACGACCGCTTGTAAAACAATGGACACCGCCAGGCGTGAAGCAGTGGGCTCTGCCAAGTTCAGTCATTTGGGAAACAAACCAAGCAGTCAAAGACTTTGCCGCATTGCACAGAATCACCAACATCGATGCCCTCAAGACAATCCCTAAACAAACCAAGCTCAAGGTATTGCGTGTTTACGCCTCCAGAACGCATGCATTTGATCCACAGCATGAGCAATATTTACAATACCAAGAACACTCCATGACTAGGAAGATCCTCTGGCGCTGTTATGAGTGGAAAGTCAAGAGGCCTCTCTGGTTCTACTCAACAGCAGTTGCTGCTGATGGCTGCACTGCCGTGATGCGCCGTCAGTCCGAGGGCAAAGCCATGGCTGCAATCAAAGCTGCTGTAAAAGCCAACGGCTTTGGCATTGACGGGATTGAGCTGGACGGGCGTGGTCGGGTCATCTACGGGACGATAAGACTTGTGATATCGTCACCGAGGTCCTTGTTGGATCTCGAGTGGTCTGAACTGGTCGACTACCTGGCCAGTCTCGTCAGGTATCAGATACTCCCAACCTACGCTCAACTACCTGGATACCCAAGAAGGTCCTCCTCAGCTTCCAAACTGGCTCCGAAGTCAGCTCCAAAACAAGCCACGAGGTCAAGTCCAAGGCCAATTCCAAAACCAAAGGGAAAGCCAGAGAGCTTTACCATCATATAGTTTTATGTACAACAGCGTATTACAGTCATCAGTTCATCAGTGGTGGGAACATGTGTGCCGCTTCACGATGCCAAGCCGCAAGGTGAGCATTTTTGGCTTAGTGTCTATACGTCAAAGGTGGGACTTGACAACCTGCCAAGTCCGCCTGGAGCTTCCAGAGCTTCCCCAAACCTCGACCAGCATCGTCAGGGCATCCCAGCATCTCAAAACTCCAAGCATCAACTTGCAATTGGAAGCCTCGAATTGGTCAAATAGCCGGCATCTCTACACCATCTCAGCACTATACTATTGCGCGCAGGGTCTATCAACCGCAGCAATGCTTGTCTCGCTCACAGTCGGCAAGGTCGACGCCGGCGTCACTGTCCTTCTGACCCCTGACAAGCGCCTGGTATGCACAACCCTTTCTGTTTTGAGTCCCCGGCAGCCTAGCTAACCATTCACCCAAGATCGAATTTCCCTCCATTCTCTTGCCGCCTGACATTTCGTCGGGCTCCATTGTCGACATCAACGTTGCGCGCAACAAGGCCTCCGAAGCCCAAGCCGAGCGCGCCTTCGGTGAACTCCAAGACTCGATCCTCTCATCCTTTGGTGCCGACTCACCCTCCCCACCCGTCCTTCGCTGTAGAAACGCGACTCAAACCAGCGTCGTTTTAGAATGGGACCCAATCCAGCTCGCTACTGCCGACCTCATCTCCCTGTCCCTCTACCGTAATGGGCAGAAGGCGGGTAGCATCCCCAAACCCCTCGAAATGCACGCAACCAAGATCAGCGGCCTTGCTGTGGACACAGAGTATACTTTCCACCTCGTACTCCGCACGACGGCCGGTACCTTTGCCAGCCAGCGCGTAACAGTCAGGACGCACAAGATGACTGACTTGAGCGGTATCACAATCACCCTCGGTGTCTTACCAGCTGTTGTTAAGGAGGGTTTGACGGCGGCGGTGGAAAGGATTGGTGCAAAGATTGTGGATAGTGTTCGTATTGACACCACGCACTTTGTGACGACGGAGGGGAGGGGTATATATTGGGAAAAGGCCAACGAGTCGAATATTCCGGTTGTGAGGCCCGAGTGGGTGGATGCCTGCGAGAAGGGGGGAAGAATTCTGGGTGTGACTAAGTTTTATCTTGATGCGGCTAGGGTTGGGCCAGGGAGCTACGAGACGCCGGTTACTCAGACGGCTCCAAGCCCTGTGCAGAAACAGCCAGAGCAACAGCAGAAGGATTTACCTCCTCAACCACCAGTCGATGAACCGGCCGCCATCAGTGCACCTTCGGGCGCGGAAACGAAGGAACAGGGCGATGGGGTTGAGCCAGGCTCTAGTGACAGCGAGGAAGACCAAGATGAGAATGCTGAGAATGATGATGAAGAGACGGCTGAGCCTGAGGAGAAGATCACGGCGGGTGAACCGGATCAAAAAGAACTCGCTTCACGGCCTAAACAACCAACTGTTGAAGAAGACGACGAGGACGAGGGGAGTAACGACGACGAAGGCAGAAAAAGCAGCAGCGAGAAAGAGGCAGAGAAAGATAAAGGGAAGAAGTCACCAGGAGATGGGAGTTCCTTTCAGGATGTCGATCTTTAAGTTCCTTTTTCAGGGCATCCAAGCGAGTCGATTATCTCTTGTCAGTTTCCTTTTGTATCGACGCACTACTACCAGTTAAAGCCGGGCGTTTGAGGTATTTACACAAAACCAGTGTTATTAGATGTATCAAGCGATTAATTTCAAGGAGGCACTTCCTCCCCTTTCCAGTCCCAGACTTTTCCTCTCTGCTTGGTGTCGAGATTAGTGACGACGTTCCATAACTTGGCTGCTGCGTCGTCTGGGGAGAAGAGCTTGTCATCTGGGACACCCTCCCAGAACTCGCGAGAGAGGTCAGTCTTGACGGTGCCGGGATGATATCCCACTGCTATTGCTTTTCCGGCTGACTTTTGGGCAAGTTCTAAGTCCAAGGTCTTGATGGCGGAGTTGAGGGCGGATTTGGAGAGGCGGTAGGAGTACCACCCTCCTAGGCGGTTATCGGTTGTGCTGCCGACTCGGGCGGAGACGGAGAGCCTGTTTATTGTCAACATAGTGACCCAACTAACGAGAGAGGACAGACATACCAGGTAGCGTGATCGGGCAGCCCCTCAACAGCATCAATACTGGCAGCTTTCTTTGGTAAGAACGCAGAGAAATGCTTCATCAGCATCGCCGGGCCGAGGGTGTTCACCCTCAATGTCTCCAGCACATTCTTTTCTTCCATCTGAGAGATTGATTTCTCTGGGGGCGTCAGCAGCACCCCAGGGAGGGTGAGTGCTAGGCGGAGGTGGTGGGTATCCTTTGGGAATAACTGTTTTGCTTGGTCTGCTGCGGATTTGATGGAGGATTCATCTTTTACGTCGAGGTTTACGACGTGTAAGCGGTCTGATTCTGGGTAGGTGGGGGGAAGGTTTGGGGAGCGGGTGGTGGCTAGGATTGGAATGGAGGAGGTGGTGCAGCGGAGGAGGTGGTGGAGGAGGGAGTGGGAGATGCCTCGGGTGGAGGGGGTGAGGAGGATCCAGGGTTTGGACATGGTGAGGATGGTGGTACTGTGATTTGGATGTGCGCAGTTGTTTTGGTGGAATGGCATATATAAGGGGGGTATTCTAACAAAGCCATGTGCGTCATTCTATGGGGACGGTTAAGGCCGTTGGAGGAGGCGGCTCGATCGGAACCCCTGCCAAGACTTCATTCGATCATGCTTGGCTGGGAGTCGTCAATGTCAACACAATAGTAAAACCGAAATCTGTAGCCTCGACTGAAGCATATCATCACTTGCAGCGTCTTGTTGTTACCAATGGGTATCGCCTCTGATTAGTTCTGTCTCCTGCTCGATCTTCGCTAAGGAGTTACGATAGTATCAAACATCGACCTGAAAACCTTGGCCGTGGGCAATAAGCTGCAATCCTATCATCCACCCGAATATGCCCTGTATCTATCCCACCCAAAATGCCCATAGCCTCAGAGATCCATTTCCCCTAGGTTGACGAGATCCTCTTGAAGCTTCTCGATATCACAGTTGCGCGTCTCCAGGTCCTCAGTCACCTCCCGCAACTCAGTCTGTACCTGATCGACCCAAGGCTGAAAGCCATTCTCCAGGTGACCGATGCCCTCCAGAAAGACCGACAGACGATGCCAGAATTGCTTCCATATACCAAGGTTGATGTTCTTGGAAATAGGCGGCTCGCAGATAAGGCCGGCGGTGATGGTCAACATGTGGATAGTGCAGCGACAGACAACAATCTCTTCCTCAGGGCCCCGGCCGTTGAACCAGCTGCCCCAAGCGACGGTAACGCCCTTGAAGCATTTCATGTTGATCATGGCTGCCGCTAGCACGCTTTTGATCTCGGATTCGGAGCTGTCAGGATAGTGATGATGAGAGGAGGAAAAAGAAACCTCCACACTGGACAGCTTGGTGGTCCCTCCGGTAGGCTTGATGGTACACCGAAACCAGTGCTCGTTGGAATCGCGCACGGGCAGCACGTAAACGCTCCGTGGTGTGTCTGATCCGATGTGTTGGCCTTTCGGGTAAGGCGTAGCTGAGCCGAGAAGCAACGGCGGCAGAATCCAGGTTGGGCCGTCTGAAGGGACCGAGGCGAGACTGCACAAGACGGACCAGATTCTGGAGACAGACGCGTCCGATAGCGGCGGTGTCACATTGGTCGTATGGGTCATGGTTTGTGATGCGTAGGCCCTGTTCTTGGGTCGATTAGGTCGGGAAGATCCTGCTAGATGCTGAGCAGGCCACTTGATGGGATGGACACGTCTTGTGGTGTGCTGAGTATGTCTCTTGAGTCGAGTAGGGTTTCTCGTGGGTTGAATCTGCCTTTGCTGTAGGTGAGAGTGCTACCTTTGGTTCAAATGGAGATGTCCTCTAGGTTGGAGTGGGCTAATGAGATGGGAAAGACAAGTAATTGTCAGAACTGGCAAGGAAGGGGGGGATATATAGATAAATATTCTTGATGCTCTTCCGTATATATTCACTTCCAAGTGAACAGTGATGGGACCTGTATATCGGCCTTGAAAAATCATCTCTACTCAAAGACAGTCCTGTGGAGGTCACAACAGTCCCCCATAAGGCCTTTTGAGTAAATTCCCAAAACGCTCCTCATTGCACCAACGTCCCATAGCGCAGAGAACTAACAGTTGTGCTATATATATTCAAGGCCCTTGGATCTGGGATCTATCGTAGCAGAGGCATAACTAAACAGGTATACGGCCCTGAATAAGTCCATGACGATTGGAGGGTACGGAATCGGGTTTGTGGGGGAGGGCAGACAGGAGTATCAAGTGTCAATCGCTGTTCTGTTTTGTTGAGAATCCCTCATGTTTCAACGTAGATACCTTTTAGCTTGCTGCCCAAAATAATCTGTCTTATCGATTGTTCCTCTTTTCTGTCGAATAGGTAATCTTCACACTGCGCCGGAGATATGTTCTGTTGTGTTGCAGAGAGCCCTGATCTGGTTGAAGGTAGGCTTGCAGAAGAAGAAGCTATCTGAGTTTGACAAGAACCGGGATGTAAAGAAGAAAGGAAGAGTAAGGAAGACTACCAGAGAAAGACCTTTTTACCTATGGTCATTCTTTATGTTTGATCAAGCCGCACCTTCCAATTCAGTCGGAGGTGGTGTGATAGTCACTTGTCCCTAGGGCACTGTTCTTTCCTTCTCACAGTTTCCATGCATACACCAATAATGCAAACAACCCAGTTGATTCCACAAGTATTACTAAAAAGGTCATAACTCCATCACGTACACATAAAATACACATTGTTCCCACCCACCCCAAAACACATCACCCATGCCGTCCCACCGGATCTTTCACCCCTCGCAACTCCCTCTCCTCCCCAGACCCCGTCTCCCCAACCAGCTCCCTCATCACCGGCTCCAACGTATCCACCCCACTCAGCTGGGACAACTGCGACAATGGCCTCTCCCTCCCGACCCCACCACCACCCCTCAGCCTCTCCTGCCGCCTCAACTCAACCTCCCTCACCCTGCTAGCAAACATCGTCCCAAAATCCCCTCCCAACAACGACTCCCCCGCATGTCTCGACGGCAGCCGATCAACAGCCGCCTCTTGCACTCCCAAATTATAAGAGTGACTCAACAAATCGTCATTGCTCGGATCCCAATAATGTGAACTCGCGTCCGAGGTGTTGCGCATGTTTGAAGCTGGAGGGGAGTAGTATTTCGATTGGTATGTCGTTGGAATAGAGTAGTCAAGCGAGTCATGGGACTCGTCACTGACCAACACCTCTGACGAAAGGCGGCGGTGGTGGTGGCTGTTTTGTGGACAAGGATTGTTGTGTTGAGGGTAGGAGTAGTGTTTCCTACTAGATCGGCAAGCGGAGGCCACGGTTGGTGTGATTTCCCCCGAGATCTCGCTTTTGCTCTTGCATGTGCTCAAGGTTGAACGTGAGGAGGGCAGTCGACGGGCGAGGCGCTCGATCAGAGGGATGACAGTGTTGAGCCAGCGGTTGTTGACTGATTCAAGCCTGTCTAATCGTTGGATGAGGACGTCTATCTCATCGTAATGGGTGTAGCGGAGCTCCTCATAGCGCCTGATGAGATCTTGGTGTGATTCTGACCGGGGGACAGCAGCTGGGGGTGAAGCGCGGAATGAGCAAGCAGTTGGTGGCCTGGTAGGGAGTGTGCTGTATGAGGTCTGGGTTGAGACTGTTGGAACAAGGCTGGAGTGTCGTGCAAGAATCAAATGCTCAACAGAAGTCCTGCTTCGTATGTCGGCGAAGCTGGGCATGTGTCGGACTTTTGGTCGATGATTCGACTGAAGCTTCACATCTGCGCCGGTAATATGAATTTCAGGGGCGCCATTCAACGGAAATACAATGCTCTTCTTGCCAACAAGACTGCTTTGCTCTTTTAAACGAGGTGCCGGCGACTGACGTGCTGAGACCGGCTGCACGTCAACCACGGTCATAATCGGGGTGATCCGAAAGGTACAAGACGTTTTAGGTCTTGGAGGTAGTGGCGAGAATGGTTCGAGCGCTGGAAAGAGGGAAGCCACTCTGGATTGGAAAGACAGTGGATGTGGACTTATAGGTGTGCAGTATCTTGATGACGGAATATCCTCTGCGTCACTGTGTTCCGACTCCGGCGTGTCTTCAATTGTAGACAGTTCATGTGGTTGATAAGATGAATCGTTGGGATCGGCGGTCGCACCATGTTCGGTGCCCAGAGCAGGATGATCGGTAACTGGGCTACGAGGGTCACTTCTTACGGTGTAGAAGCTCTCCTTAGTCGGAAGGCGTTCGAGACAATTGTCCTCCATGCTAGCGGATGTGCGGGGTCGAGCATCGGCAGTAGAATGGTCTACTGAGACGAAATTTGGTACCGAGCCTTGGAGCGGTGTCAGCTCATGGGGGGAAGGGAGTGTAATCATCATGTTGTGAGCACCGACCGAAGAGTTTGCGATCCGCGACTGCGGCCGAGAGTCTTGGCTCCCAGTCCCCCCTTGGGCGATGGGTTCTGCGGCTGAGAGCACGTTGTCAGTAGAAGCCCTTTCCATGTGCGACTCTAGAGACGGAAGCATCGAAAATAGATCCTCACTTTCGGCACTTGTACTGCTTGTTGTGGTGCTGGATGCGACAGGCTCAATAGACTCACGCCTTTCTTCAACTGCTGGTGGCAGCACCGTCACAGGGCCAGCCCGCTCGTCGTCTGAAGGCGGTGGTGTGGGTTCTTGTGTAGGACCGTCAACATGGTCATATTCGATGGGAATCGAGATGGCGATGTGACGATAACCACCCGTGGTGCGACCAGAAACAGCACTGTCTGGCAACCTGATGAAACTGGGCGTGGGCTTCCTATCCTTCTTGTCCTTTTTAGACCTCTTCTTCCAGAATGACCAAAAAGGACGGCGCTTCTTCTTGGAAACGGGTGGAGAGTCGAAGCTGTCGGGCATGGACATGTAATTTTGGGGTGGTGGCGAGGTGTTGCGGAGGAAGTCGATCAAGTCTCTGGACGAATCCCTGTCATTCGCTCTCTTGATCTTGCGTCGAAGTACATCCTCGTCGGTGTCTCGACGAAAAATGTCGGTGATGATGCTGGAAGCATTGGATAGCTTGCGAAAGGTTTTGGGACGACTATACTGGGATATTTGGCTGTCCATCTCTTCCAAGTGATTTGACTGGATAGTGGTAGCCGGAGAACCGTCTCGTCTGTTACGAAGATGAGGACTATCTTCCACCACAATCACAGTCTCCCTCTGCACCCGTATCCCGCCAATGTCTCCCAAAGACATGACGGCGAAGGTGTGTAATAATTATTAAACTGATCCCATGTTAGTCATCAACGGACATTTCTCCGGGCTTACTCACTAAGTCGGGAGGTAGTTCTCCAAGATTTGAGCTCGGTCTCTCTTTCTCTCTCTCTTTGTCGAGATATTGGACGAGGGGTTCAGTTATTAAGCAGGGCAGGCTAGCTTCTTGGGAATAAAATAAATAAAAGACCGTTGAAACACAGAGAGATATCAAGCAACTTTTGTCATAAAATCATAAAACTGCTAGAGTCTCTGTAGCATGTTGTGACAGGAAAAGCGAACGAGTGGGAATGCATCCCATGAGGACATGAAGACGTAAAGGAAAGGGAAGCAAACGCAGCTATCAAAGTGCGAGATGGGATAATAATAAAAGGAAATTCCGTATACCTTACCTACCTCTGGGCCCTAGCTCCGAGGAAACATCCCAGTGCTAAGCTCGCTCCCCGCTAATTGCTAGGGAAAGTAGCGCAAGAGGGAAGCGTCACCCGACGGTGGCAAGCACACTACCTGGCATCAGCACCCTTTCTTGTGTCCGAGAGTCGCGAGTATTGCCGAGGTGGGTGTGTGTTTGCCGAATACCTCGTGCAAGAGACACCACAACTGCTGCATATTCGTTTTGTTTTCATTGTGTTGGCCCCTTCAGCAGAATGTTGGACATTGGGACGGAATGACGAGACGGGTTCGGTGCTCGGGAGCTACCTACCTTGGAAACAAAACAAGACTGCGCAGCTGCCGAGGCCGCCCGATTAAGGTTCAACGCTCTCCTCCAACGCTCCCACCCCTGCGCTAGCTCCCGAAGACTCGGGTCCCTTCTCCAACGTCCGCCACAAACGACAGTACTGGGACCTGACGATCTCTTTGTTATAGTTCCAACTCGGGAAAACAAACCCCGAAATCACACATCTTTAATAATAGAGCTCTCATCACGATCCCTCAGCATCCCCTTCTCCTCTCAAACATATCGGCCAAGGCCTGAACTGGTATGTGACGTCAGTGATTGTCCCAAGCATCATTCCCGAGCATGCCATGCAGCAGTACTGGCGTATGCAACAAACAATTCGTTTCAGAAGATAAATGAGAGACTCAAACACACCAATGCACAAAGAGCATTCGTATCAGACTCTGTAAAGCTAATCACGCCCTGCTTCTTCAACATCCCTCTCAATGATGCCAAGGTCAGAAACGCCAAGACAATGCGGACAGTTATCTACCAATCAAGACTTTATATGGAGTTGCCCCACAATATAAGCTCTTGTGCGGTCGGCAAGTGGAAGATCATCAATCTTGGCATCGTACTGCCAAGTCCACCGCCAACCACATCAGTCATGGACCACAAACTGCAGATTTATATAAATAGTATGCAGAATGTTTTTTTTTTCGCCAGCAGACCTGGAAACAACGTCTCTTAGTTACTGGTATGCAGTTCCTGTGGTTGAATGTCATTGAGAAGGTCCGCTCGAGATATGACTGGGATGCCTTGACCACATAAGTGAGTGCTGGTCCAAGGGCCGAGATAAGGCTCGTCGTTGCCTGATAGCGGTGTATGCGTGTCAGGGATGACCAGATCTCCAGAGACGTTCAGACGCAGGCTTCAACAATCGTCAACAGGCCCACTATTTCAGAAGGCATAGCTTACGCTCACAGGGCGCCCAACTGCATCACGCTGAAGCAGTCAAAAAGCACCACCTCACTCCAGCCCACCTCCATCTTTCACCCCATTCACCACATCACCTCATCTCAAAAGCACCCCTAACCCACTCAAGGGTCCTAAACCCCATACCATACTCTAGGCCATTATGGCAGTGTCTACAAAATATCTAAACCGAAATCTTCATCGCTAACCCCCGCCTCTCCCAGCGGCTACCAATGCCATGCCCACCAATATGCCTTCGCTTAGCTCTGGAATAATATGGATAAATGCCCCACCATGTGCATGATATATATATATACATACAAAACCAACCAAGAACACCTTGTTGATCTCCTCAATATGCCTAACTAGCTACTAACGTCTAGGTCCTGGTTTCCGCCTGATGAATGGGTCACTCGCTGGCTTGCGAGCTGGTGGAGCCGGCCCCTATTTTGCGTTAGCATAATTCTTTAGTTGAAAGCACATATCTAGAACTTACCCTCGGTGCTCCCGGGGGTCCGTTGGGCCTCTGCCCTGGTCCTGTCGGCGGACCGTTCGGTCTTGGCCCCTGCCCCTGTCCCGGTCCCTGTCCCATCCTGCTCGGACCCGAATGAGGTTGTTGACCTCCCCACAATTGTGGACGCGGAGGCGGCGGGCCGTGTGCCTGTTGGGTCGCAGGTGCCCTCTCTGGGGGCGCCAACCCCAGGACTTCCATCGCTGATGGGTCGATCGGCGGCCTGACCATCGCCGCTCTCGGCATGACAGGCGGCGCGGCGTTCGTATTGTGGCGAGCCGCGGTTGTGTTGGTAGTCTGATGAATCTAGTTGTAGGCTGTTAGTTGTCTGCGTTGCTGGACGTTCGGTTCGTTTTCTGTCACTATTCACCTTTTTGGATGAGCGGCTGTCATCACTACTTTCACGAGCACGCTTCTTTCCTGTTCCAACTGTCGACTGTATGATGGGTGGCATATCGTCACCTCTGGGATCCCGACGGTATGGCAAGTTGGAGGGAGGGGCATCTGGCATCTCTACGTTAGAGGAGGGCGCATCTGGCATCTCAACATCTTCCATAGACTTTGGGCGAGATGGTGCGGGAGGCTGAGCGCCCAGTGATTTGAAGGCAGCAGCTGGCAACTGCGGACCGCGGCTGTTCAGCATGGATAGAATGTCGCCGGTGGTGTACCGGTCACGCTCCTTGGCATCCTCAATGAGCTTGTTCCAGTATTCGCCTTGCTGAAGGGCGCGAGAGTCGCCGAGAATCCACAGCGATGACTTGGCACGGGTGAGGCCAACGTTCATACGGCGAATATCCGTCATGAAACCGATGCCACCGGTCGGGCTAGCACGAACGCAGGAAAAAATGATGATCTCGCACTCACGACCCTGGAACGCATCGGTGGTGTTGAACTCAATCTCATCCGTGATGCTTTCGCCATACTTGTCTGTGAACCGTTGGCGCAGCTTGTGAAGCTGAGCTTTGTAAGGAGTGATGATACCAATCTTGCCTCTGGCATCAACGTTGCCATAGTCGGTGCGGAAGCGCTGGTACAGTTTCATGGCAACCTTGAGTTCCTCCTCGTTGACAAGAGACTGGTTCTTAGGCCCACGTGATTGCGAACCCTTGACATCAAAGAAGCGGTAGGGTCCGAGGTAAACACTCTGGTGCCAGGGCTGGAGACGCAAACCTGCCATGTCGGTACCATCTTGAAGCAACCCTTCGTAGAACTCCTTGCTGGGAAATTTGCTGATTTCTGGATGCATACGGTATTGCATGTCGAGCAAATGTACGTCCTTGGCGTGATTCTTTTGCATGCGGACGAACAGACTCTGATCGTAGCCATACCTGGCAGCAGACTGAGAGAGTACAGTGGGCGGCAGCTGCTTGGGATCACCAACGAGGATGCACTTCGAGCAGCCATATTTGAGAGGAATGAGAGCACTTAGCTCCACACACTGGGCTGCCTCATCAATGATCACCGTCTCAAACTCAACATTCAAGTTTTTGAACATCTCGTGACCGCTACCACTCAACGTGGCACATAGGACTTGGGCTTTGTCGAGAATCTCCTGTTGAATCTGTCGGCGCTTGATCTCGGCCTCGCGCTGGAATGTATTGCCGCTGCTCTTGTCGGCTTCGATACGAGCTCCGATGTGGGCTCGGCGTTTCATGAGGTCATCGTACTCTCTTCGCAATTTGTTGGTCAGCTGGCGATCATCAGCTGCCTGGGCAGCATCGAGTTGGGGTCGAAGCTCGGCAAGTTTGGCCTTGATTTCGCCGGCCTCTTTGTGCATCTGCTCGCGGTCACTGGGTCCACTGTTGTTAATCACCGCTTCCATCCGTGCCTTGACTTGCTCATCCAGGGTCACGTCTTTAACGCCGGCGTTGATAGCATCGGTTCGACCGAGACGCAACACCTCGATCTTGTGGTGGGTTCCATTCATTGTCTTGACGCCCTGCTTGAGACGCAGGACCAATTCATCCACAGCTGCGTTACTGGGAGCACAAACGAGCAGCTTCTTGGCCGGGGCTGTGGGTCTGGCAGCTGCTCCAGGCCGGGTGATGCTGACGGCGCCGTTTGAGTGTTTGAGGGAATTCGTCAAAAGGCAGCCAACCATGGCGACAATGGTCTTCGTCTTGCCGGTACCGGGGGGCCCCTGGACCAGAGTAAACCCGTCGTTTTCTTTCGCATTCAGAATGGCCTTTGCTTGCCCAAGATTCAGTCGGTAGTTGTCCATAACCCCTTTGATGGCTTGGTCACCGAAGTTGAGCATTGGCGACGGTTCCGCTTTGAGAACCTCATCCATCAAGTCGTAGTACTGCAAGCTTTCAAGAGCAGCATACTCGCGCTCGATTGTAGTCATGTTGGTGATCTTGACCACGGAAAACTCGCTGCCAGGAACCAGGGCTTGGTGGATTGGGTTTCCCCTACCATTCAAGCGATAGACAACCTCAACAATGTCTTTCTTGTAGGTTGTTTTCCAAATACGTGAAAGACAATGCAACTCCTCTGGCTGATTTAAAGGGTCTTCTCCTCTCGAAATTAAAACAATGTCGCCTTCTGACAGACCTCGGTCCTTGGAAACCGCAGCCGGCACCGAAGCCGTGACCTCGACAAATTTATCAACCGCCATGCGACTCAGAACCTTCACCCCAAAAGCCTTCGAGGTGGTCTCGTCTTTGGCAGTCACAAACGACCGCCAGGCTTCATTGATAAGCAGAGGGAAGAACGTCTGCTTGTAGCTGACAGGGTCATTGTAGGTCTTGGAAACCTCTGCGCAGCGATACCCATTCGGCGGTTCATTCCCTTCATGGAAAATATCCCACTCAAGAATGGCCAGATGAAGTGTGTCCATTGGTGGGATCAAACGGGCACGCATATCCTTGGCAGAGCGCAGGAGCTTGACCTTTTTCACCGGTCCACGAGCCTTTGCCATCAATAACTCGAGCCGGCGTTGATCGGCCTCGCTCAAGGTCTTGTTTGCCTTCTTGGCTTTCAGAACAATCACCTCATCATCATCGTCCGAGTCATCCTCATCCTCCGAGGATGAGCCAACCATGATCTCGTCCTTGAGGGCTGGGGCATGATCTTTGCCCTTGACACCCGCAATGCCTTGCAAACCGGAGCCTTCGCCCGCCACAATCTTCGTTGGCGCTCGCAAAGCTCTGGCCTTCGCAATGGCTTCAGCGTCACGCTTGGCCTTTTCGGCCTTCTCCCGAGCCCGCGACTCTTTCAAGGACACCTGTTTAGCGGAGATGGCGGCCGGGCTAAGCACTGTAGGCTGCTTGGGCTTCACAATTTCGGATTTCAGCTGTTCCAGCTTCGACCTACTCTTATCAAATGTCGGAGTAAGTCCCAGCATGGGATCTTTGTATTCCTTGTGGCTGAATTGGGAAAGGTCAAGCTTGCTCTGTTTCAATGCCCGCGCTTTCTCCTTAGCCTCCTTCTCGCCAGGCTTGATACCCATGAACTGCTCCTCAATTACAGCATCCTCTCCGAGAGCCTTGAGTAACTCAATACGCTGCTCGTCTGTAAGGTTTGTCTTCAGAGGATACTCCGGCCTGGCGCCTGGTAACCGTTTGGCGTTCTTGATCATTCTTCCCAGCAAATCAAGGGTTCGCGGAGGCAGCACCATGTCCTGCTGCTTCATCCGGGTGATGAGCTGCTTGATGATCTTGATGATACCAGATATCAGGTACAAATCACGAAGCTGAAGCATGTCCACCAGTGAGTTGGAGTAAAATCGTGGCGGGTCCAGAACGTCCTTCATGGCATCTGATGTGGGGATTCCAGAGTCACTGCTCCACTGCTGGCTCAGGGCAGAGGCAAGAACACCGTCCTGCTCAAAAAGCTTATTGGCGAGCTCCATAACATCTCGACAATAGTCTTCCATGATCTTTTTCTCCACCCTCTCGTGCCACCTCCTCATCATCCTAAAGGAGTGGTCGATGACCCGCCAGACACTTCGCCACCAGTCCTTAACATCGGCTCGCTCATCAGCGGTCAAGGTCTTGCGTCTCAGCTGGCCAGACGAAGGGTCACAGAGCCCATTCAAGACAAACTCGCTGCACTGTAGAATGGGTATCATGTGTGTCCATGGCGCACCAGCGCCCTTGTACGACGAAATAACATCGATGGCATTGGTAATGGCCTTGAGAAATGGCTGGAAGTACAATTCCACCATCCTCGCAACCGCATCAGCACGAACCATTTCGTCGGTCATGGCCTTGATCAGCTCAAAGCCAGCTTCTCGAATCGACTCTTCGCCGTGAATGAGTGATGACACAATAGCTTGAATCGTTTTGCCATAACTAGAGCACAGCTTTGCCAGCTCCGCTTGCGTAAAGTCAGTCATGCGATTCAGGACTTTCCCAATGGCAGCTGTCTGCTGCTGGTACCGATAATTGAAGACCTCGTGTTCCTTCAACAACTTGTCCTTTCGTTTTGGGATAAACTTCTCGATGGCCCGTAGCGGCAAAGTGGCTTGGAGCATGGCTTCAGCAAGTTCAAAATGGCCGAGCTGAGAGGGCCAAAGCATCTCCAGAAAAGACTCCCAAAGCTTGCCCGAGTCTCTATTCATAATATTTTGGACCGGGCGCTGCTCAACCAGGGCCTTCCACTCAATCTCGGTGGCGCGGGCGTCGAGGGCCAAAGCTGAATGGATAATGGCGATGCCAGCCTTCGAAAGCCCGATGTTGTATGTGTCTCCAGGTTTTAGCTTTGCGGCACCGATGATCACATCGCTATACTGCAGGACTTTGTTGAGTAGCTGGTTGACGGTAATAAGAGATGTCTGAGTATCAAATTCATCCTCTAGCTCCAAAAAGCCCTTCAAGCTTTCGTGAAGAGCAATCAAGCCCGAGAGAGTGCAGGTGGCATGTGCTGAGCGATCGCATGATGGGTCTTGGCGGAATGTGTTTAAAAGATGCTGCAAAATAGTGTCGCATGCATCTGACCGTTGGATTTGTGGTAGTGAACGAATGAAGGTTTTAAGCCAGTCCGCCAATGCCGGTATTCTGTCCTCACCATCACCGTCCGATACCATCCTCTCCGGTAGAAGTGATCTGTTCAGAAGCGGGCGAAACCCTGGGCTCATGAAGATTTGCTCAACCAAGGTGCTGGGGGAGAGTTGAGCAAAGGCAGCCCAGAAAGCGCTGGGCGACTTTGCCATGAGACCCTGTAATCCTTTCAAAATCCACAGTAAAGCCTCGTCCGAATCGGTCATCAGGTGCTCCATGGCAAGAAAATAGACACTGGGCGAAACCTCCATTGCTCGTACCCAGTTGACAATCTGTTTGTCACCCAGAAGCCGTAGGATTTTCAGGAAGCCCCGCCAAAATCGTGGGATCTTGTCCGGGGTGGCGCCTCCTCGGGCTGTTGAGACCCAAAGGATCGACTCCGTCAGCCAGGGAACGACGGCCCATTCCCACTCATCTTGTTTCAAGCTTTCGGGTTCACGCCTATCCCAAGCGGCCTCGGCGAAGTCCCTCTTGTATTTTGACTCGGAGAAGAGGAACGAGGTCATTGATGGAAGCAAGCCACCAGGCAGTTTGGCTGGCTTCTTACGCTGGGTGTTTTCAAACACATAGTCAAAGTCCTGGAGGCGCTCCTTGTACGAGAGATACTTCCAGCTGCAGAGAGCTTCAAATAGAGCCAAGACTGCCGGGATGCTCTTGTCGACCAACTTTGTCGTAGTCATCGGGCCTTTCTCCTCGAGGATGCCTCTGGCCTCTTTCAGTCCACGGTCGATGCGTTCCCTGTCAAAGTCCTCAAGATTGTTTTCCATAATGTGGATGTGCTCAGGATTCAGGTAGCTAGGGCGTATTAGCATTGGGCTACAATTGCTCAGATGGGCCTGATATCAACTCACTCTGGGAGGCGCTGAAGGAACGGATTCCGCGCTCGATGCCACCGCCGTATGCATGAGTCGCATCGCGTAAGATACGATCCGACACGGTTCTTCCATTCAGAGAGCCAATCACCCGATCGCTCTGGTGGGAGTCCCATCAACAGGCTGAGGTTGTATGATATTTGCAGGCGATGCTTGTAGTCCTGGTTTCGTTTTTGCTTCTCCTCAACAGAGACGGCGCCGCCTCCAGACTCGTCGGGTTCTTCGGGGGTGTCGAGATTCTCATAGTCGGCGGGATCGTCGTCGTTTATCTTTGGGCAACACAGATGAGCCTCCGGTGGGAAATCTTCGAAGTCGTGATGCCATTCAATGATGGTTTGCTCGAGATTGCTCTCCATGGCTGCGGGCAGCTCGGCGAGCGGCGTCGATATGTCGCGCGCTGGATGGGTCAGTGTGGTAGTTTATGAGGTCAACGTGAACCATCCATGGGCGCCTTAAGTAGAATCTCTTGTGGGCATTCGAGAGGGCAGAAAACAGGGCTGCTCCACGAACACACAGGGAGATAAAGGTTGGGGTCAAGGAAAGAAACGACCCTCAGTGGAAGGCGCTGTCAGTCTTTGTGGAAAACTTGTGTTCGAAAAACCCCCAAGTGGTTCCCAAGTAGTTCCCAAATTTCCGCAGTTCTACTTTCCCTCGGCAGGCAGCAAGAGGTGCGCTAACCTGGCTAAATATTTGCAGTGCGTGGATTTGGTCTGCAGTTTGCAGAATGGGCAGTCGCGAACTTTGAGAATTGATCCCACAGCAAGCGCGTCGTGCCGTCCTTGTGGGGCACAGTAAGTGGGGCGGCAATTAGAACCCCTGCAAGAGCTTGGGAACACAGGGTGGACCCTGCCACAATCAGCATCATCAGCATTCTTCAGGGCTTCACTTCATCAGGTAAATTTGATTGGCAAACTAGGCGCTATCTAGAGTCAATGGCCAGCCTTTTCTATATGAGGTGTGAGCATTATCGAGGTCACTTGTGTGTATGAAACACCAATATGTCTGAGTCATGTGATCTCTCCCTCTGCTCCAAAGATCGATGACACCGCCCTAACCCTCCATCTCAACATCGCTCTCATCCTCATCCTCATCCTCATCCCCATCCCCATCCTCATCCTCATCCTCCTCCTCCTCCTCCTCATCATCAGCATCCACACCCTTCATTTTGTTTTCCTCCTCACCATCCTCATCGCTGTTTTCATCACTCTTCCCCCCTTCAATGACTGGCTCATCAACCGCCTGATTAACCTTCTCGTCCTCTGTCTCATCCACCACCTCGTCTTCATGCTCCGCGTCTGAAATATCAAGCTCCGCCGTCTTGGCGGCAACAGCGGCATCTCCAGACTCCTCGTCATCCTCTTCTTTTATCGTCGCCTTTCTTGGCTTCTTGGGCTTTGGAGGTTTGGCCTCATCCTTGCTCCGGTCAAGCAAGTGCTCAAGTGGGCAATCGGGCGCCTCGTTCCAGTCTTTACTACCGGGCTTAGTCGTCTTCCTGCATTTGAAGCAGGTCTGACCATGGCGAATGAAGAGCTGATGCAGGCCGTACTTCAAATGGTCTGGGACCATGAAATCTCCATGCCGAAACACGTTGTCCGGATCAGCCTTCACTGGAGTCCAGCCAAGCCAGCGGCAGAACTTGTGGACATGGGTGTCGACAGCGAAGCAAGGCATGCGCAGGCAGAAGAGTGAGACGCATGCGGCTGTCTTGATGCCGATACCAGGAAAGGACACAAACTTCTCCATAGCCTCATCTTTGGACATAGCATGCATGTAATCGAGAGATAGGAGGTCGTGCGCGATGCCATCCTCATTCTTCTCAGCAGTGCCGGCCTGCTTCACACGCTCGAGGTTCTCCTCGTACACCTTGTCAAGGATTAACTTGATGTGCTGAGCTTTTTTGGGCCCATTGCCGGAGATCTTGATGGAATTCACCAGAGCTTGATGCGACGAGACTCGAACCTTTTCCCAGTTGATGCTGCCCGCACCGGTTCCTTCGGTGCGGATACCAAAGTCTTCTCCGAGTTTCTTGATCGCCGCATCTGCCATTGCCATCAACGTATTGCCGCTGATGAGAGTTCGCAGCAGAGCGTCAAGGACACAAGGGACCTCGCCACAACCGGCAATTTCCAAGGAAGCTGCAGGAATTCTGTCAGGCTGATTCACCTCCCCGTGCATCTCCGTCAAGATCCTGTGGACCTCCTCGCACGCCTCGGCGGTGGGAACTCTCCTGTAAGGGTATGGACTATACCCAGGCGTCAGGCCATACGGATTCAGTGTTCCTCGCTTGACATTGATCCTGTAATCAGGATTAAGTATCTGAGAGACATCGACAATGATTTTGTCGAGGCTCTTGGAGACTACATTGCCGTTCAAAGTGACTCCTCTGATGATGAGGAGCTTCCGAGTGTTAGCAGCAGAGCTGGTCTCCACCTGGACAATAACTTCTTTCTTGGTGACGATGAGGGTGTGATCTGGCGTCTCGTGTTCGTGTTTCACAGCGGTTTGGGTGAGGGCATTGATGCGGGAACGAGTGACTCGTAAAGATGAGGCGGCTTCTTGATGTGGAGGCTGCGAATTATCGACAGTTCTTGCATTCTCGACCGCTGACCCGGTCTCAGTGGTAATGGTATTGGCGTTCGCAGCCTCCTCCTGCTTGACGTCGATTTGTGACAAGGCAGCAGCTTGAAAGCGAGTAGTTCGGCGGGCGGAAGCCTCTACTTGGTGTGTGGCGTGCACCTCCACGGCAATCTTCTCAGCGGCTTCACCAGCCTTTCCTGTCTCGGGTATGCTTGAGACAGCCTCAGTCGCCTCCTCTTGCTTGACAATTGTCTTCAGTTGATTGGACTTCTCCACCTTTGCAGCCGTCTTCGTTTGGGCACTAGCTTTTGAGACGCGAAAGCCAACACGCGGTTGTCTCGCCGCAGTCTTTGGGGCTGCTTTCTTGGCGGCAGCTTTTCTGGGAGCAGCTCGCTTGGGGGTAGCTCTCTTGGGGGCAGCTTTCTTTGTAGACCGAGTAACCACAGGAGCGGGGTTTGCTACTATCGAGAGGCTCTCAGAGTCAGGAGTATCTGGGTTCTCGTCCACATCAGAGTTCTGCAAGGAGCTGCCACTAGGAATGGAAAAACCCTCAGATTCTGCATCAACCGATGTTATCTCAGCGGCGGTGGGTTCCAGAGCTAAACTCTGTGTAGCAGCTGAGCTCTCTGTGAAAGCTGGGCTCTCCTTGACAGCTGAATTCGGCGTGGCCGAGCCCATGCCGTGCGGGAGAACCCATCCACCTTTGATGGGCTGGATAGTCTTCTTCGCCTGACGCGTGCGTTTCACAGAAGTCTTGGTTTCTGAGAGCTCACCTGCTGTTTCTCCAAGCTTACGCTTTGTGCCGGAAGCTGTAGGGGAAGGGACGATATCGGAGGGTGTTGTAAATTCGGCAGAACCTGGTAGGTCCTCCGATTCTGAAGTGGCAGAGAAGACATGGCCACCAGCCGAGCCCAGTGTATCCACGGCCATGCCCTCAGACCCAGTCCGAGGTTCCTCAGCCGTCTGAAGAGACGAAGTAGCAGCATCGCCAGAAACCGCCGTTGCCACTGCTTGCGCAGCGCGTCTAGCAGCTCCGCGAGTCTGCATGGTGATGATGCGTGAAATGACTGTCGAAGTGCCTTGACAGCTGTGGACAAAATCAGCAAATTGACATAACGTCTTGGAATGGGGGGTTCATACCTGTATTAGAAAACTCAGGTATGGATACTTGCGCTCATCGGTTTGTTTTCAATGAGTTCAGGTGTGGTCGGGCTCTGAACCTTCGAGCGTGAGGCGCTTCTCTGAAGAAGAGAAGGGGAGGAGATTTTCAAAATTCTCCAACAGGAAAGAAGATAAATACCCCAAGCCGACGAGAGTCCGATACCTAGTGAATAGTCCAGAGGTATCTGGCTGCCCCTTCTGCCGTGAGGTGGCCCGGGCGATAAGCCTTCGTTCTTTCCGTCTGAGGTATGTGCCAGAGCAAAGTCTTGGAGACTAGCGTGATTACGGTGCGGCTGACGCTGTAGATATTTCCTTTAGGGTAACGAGGCAGGAGCGACGTCGTGTAGAAGATCAGACGATTACGCGTCTTTGGTAGACTGCCGGTACAAGCCGATGTCTATCTCACGAAGATTGTGGAAAGAGCGAGGGCCCTGAGATAAGGACACTCGATGTAGCGTTGAAAGTCCGGGGCATCTGTCGGGAGTCCGGACACGGGATGAAGATTCCCAGTGGTACGATTGAGGAAAACCTCTCTTTGTGCCGACAGGAAATGGTCAGGAAACTTGGTGGGTTATGGGAATATTAGACATTGCGACAAAAAAACTTACCTTTACCACGGCCCAGGTGAGAAGAGTCTTGGATGTGGTTGGAAAGCATATATATATCTCGCTTGGCGCGCCTGGAAAATGGAACACTTAGACTCATCTAAATAGGCCCTCGTAAACCCTCACGCCTGCAAGTATAGGGCGGATCAAAGTCGTGATGTTGTCCAGCGCTGGCAATAGATTTATAGTTGACATGTGGATAAGAAGTTACAAGCTCTTACGGAAGCAGGCACGGGAACATGGTGTTGTTGAGATTGACGTTGAGGTAAGACATGTAGGTTACGGTCGTCACAAATCGCCACACCCAACCGGCCGCTAAATAAGCCCAGGCGGTCAAGCTTTTAGGGGCAGCACCTTATAATTGAAGCTTCATTGAAATAAACTACTGGTCACAGCGACGATACATTGAGTATTGATCACAGGAGAAAACAGTGAGGCAGACTCACGTGACAGATAGGTTGTAATGTCATTGAGATGCTATGTAAATGGGGCCGGTAACGGCCAGAACTATTGAAACCTGCATCAAAGCTGTTAGCAAGAGTCAACAACTTGAAGAGCGAACAAGAAAGGTATAAGGTGTTGTTCAGGATTAGATATTTTCTCCGCACAAACAGTCTCGGCAGTCAAGGTTTTGTCATATCGTTAAGTCATCAGGCAACAAAAAGGGAGATGTTATTAAAGATTCACTTACTCAAATGACTGATGCTTGTGACAGTAGTTCAGTTCTCTCCTGTCACGAGGAGAATGATGAAAAGTATGCAAAACTAAAAAGAAGTATTGTGAAGTGACTAGCTTACAGCTGCCCGCAAACTTGGAAGGAATTTTTTGGGGTGGAGTAAACGGGAATCCGGGAAGAGTTTCCCCGTGCACCCCGCTTAAGCTGAAACAACCCTAACCCATGGGCGCTTCCCACTGACGCAATTGACCAAGTTTATGGATCTGTTGACAAAACAAGGGCCCCTGAATTCGATGATCTTCAAATGCCGCAGCTCCATGAACTCCGTAACATGATTTACCGTTGAATAATGCCAATTAGCAGTTGTCCTATCTATTGATTTGCTTTTCAGGGCGTACCTGCCATCTTTCGTCGCTGCCCTGAAGCGGGAAATTGCTCACCCTCTTAAACACGCTCGGACCACATCACGCTGCTGTGACAACCACTACAGCTGTCTACAGCACAGGTGATCTTGAGGCCCTCACTTTTTCCTAAAAAGGAAAGACTTGTGACTTGGTAATGATTAGTACAGCAGATAGTTGTGTCATACTCCTGCCACGATGCGTTTACAACACCGGAGATGGAGGAAACTGCCCATCTCATCATGGCTGTTGACCACCCTCCGTACCCAATCTCAAAATCACGGCCACCGTAGGTTTTGCTTGCCCTTCAGGGATTCCCTTCCTATCATAAAGCAGCGAGACTTATCGGCGGTGTCTTCACCAGTCGATAAAGCTCGGCAGCCTGAATTCATGTGTCGGCGACTTCAAATATGGGCGGCATTTCCAGCTTCATGTACCCGACAGCATGAGCTTCGGGGAAGGTACCAACCGGCAAACCCTCTGTCTTTACCTCGATTCTCAGTTTGCCCTCCGAATCCGCGATCCGAGCAATCTTTTGCTAGTCATGCCCAAAAGTCACACACAACTTAGCTTCCACCAGCAAAGCCTCATCTGCGTTCTCTTCACCACTTTCCTACCACTTTCATCCCAAAACATCTTACACTCTACAAGCCCTTGCTCCCGGTAAGATTTATCCTCCGAAATTTCTTTCTTATCACAGAAAGTTTGACCACCGGATTTCCTGGTCAGTTTCTGCTGGAATAGGGACCCACGAGCGAACTCGTTGTTGTTGCTATTCTTCTTACTTTCTATTCACTTCTTATTGTCACCTTTCTTTCATGATCAAGTGAATAAAAGATAAGATCTCCTTTCGTCCCTCCTCAGTCAATCAGCGCCCAACAATTCTTTTGATTGTGGGCTCCTATTGATCGAAAAAGCGGCGCTATATATCTTCCCAGAATTCCCTTCGACTAGAGCTCAGGCTTTCTCTGCACCTTCCTCTCAATCTTGTCAAACTCGATTGAGAAGTTTCTTTCGACTCCGCCAATTGACTAGCCGGTGCTACTTTCTGACACTGCGTCAAGCAGCTGTACAAGCAGCCGCAGGACAGAAGTTACCTGACAGACTTGTAAGTTCCATTCCACTTGCCTGAGCGACTTAGGCTCTCTTAGCTAATTCAATTCATCAGTCGTGCCTTCTTCCGATCTGGCCTACCGACAACCTCGTCGCCTTTCGAACCAGCACTTCCTCGCTTATCCAAAATGGCTGATCCTTATGATTCTGACTCCCACTCACGTTATTTTCTGATCGATGACGACGATGGGACCGACCCCGTGTTGGGAATCAAGCACGAGCTTGAGGAGGGACATCGTCTCCTACCAGCTTTCCGCGACGTCGACGATGTTTTCGAGGTTGACGAGTACGGGCACGCTGTCAATCCCTTCGAAGAACTCGATCAAGAGTACCGGGCCGAACAGCGTCTTGCGGACGAGCTCTTTGAGGTCATCGACCTCACCGAAGATGACCGAACGGCGGTCCCAAAATCAAGAACGAGGACGCCGAGCGATGAAGAGGTGCTTTCTGACTGGACTTTCGAGGACGGCCTCATTCTCGTTCCCCACATGACCGTCGAGCTCCGTCCAACACTCGAGGAGAGCGCGATTGAGTTTCTTCGAATCTTGTCGATTGTCCGGGTCTTCGATAACCAGAGAACACGCGTTGTGCTCCGCGGCTGGGGTTTCCGCAGGAGTCGAAACCTCCAAGGCCGCCTTCCTCGGAAGCTCAACGAGGTTTGCCTAATTGCAAGCATGAGTACCACCGATAGGAGAGGTTGGAAGGAGCAGGCTCTGATCGACATCGAACTCGGACAGGTCATGCTGGTCCGAAACCTCCGTATCACAAACGCAGACTTTCCCGATTTTCGATTCAAGCCTACGGACTACCATCGCCTTGGGAAGGAGGCTGTCAAGGAAAGTGGGGTTCTCGTCTGCCGCTGGCGTCATGAGATTATCCATCAGCCCGGCAAGAAAACGGCACCATGCGAATGGACGTTCACTCGGCTGCTTGAGGAGGATGCCGATGACGAGTTTAAGGTCAAGGATGCCCAAATGACAAACCGCTGGAGAGGTAGTATCATTCCCGGGGGCTCCCATGATCCTCACGCTGACAGCCCTGGCATGCTTGTCGACCTGGAGGATGACAGCTCTGATGCTACTTCCTCTGTGCTCAAACCTGGCCAACGCTACACAGCGGCAGACATCTTTGCCGGTGCTGGCGGCGCCTCTCGAGGCATTGAACGTTCTGGCTGCCGACTCCTCTTCTCTCTTGATCACTGGGCCCCCGCGGCGAACTCGCTTAGGCGGAATTTCCCGGACACACATGTCTATGAGAAGGAGGTCACAGACTTTGTGACCGACGATCTCCGGGCTGACCACTGTTATCCGGATATCCTCCATTTGTCGCCGCCTTGCCAGTTCTGGTCACCGGCACATACCGTTGCGGGGCGGGATGACGAGAAGAACATCGCCGTGCTATTCAGCTGCACCCATCTCATTGAGAAGCTTCGCCCAAGAGTCTTTACCGTCGAGCAGACCTTTGGTATTATCCACGACAGGTTCAAGCTCTATTTCCACACCTTCCTCCAAGGTTTTACGCGACACGGCTATTCCCTCAGATACAAGATTCTGCACCTCAACCAATACGGTCTCGCCCAGACGAGGAAACGTCTGGTGATCATTGGTGCCGGACCGGGCGAGAAGCTGCCGCCATTTCCACCCCCCACACATTCCAAGACGCCCGAGATTGATGGACTCAAGCCGATTGTCACCCCATTGGAAGCTTTATCTGTTATCGAGCAAACGAAGCGCGGCCACCCGATGCATGACCTGGACAAAGTCTTGAGATGGGACCCCCCCAAGCCTCGCTGGGATCCCCGGAAGCCAGTGAACACGATCACCTGCTCGGGTGGGCAAAACTACTATTGGGACGGGAAGCGACAATTCACGGATCTCGAGTACGCCGTGCTGCAAGGATTCCCAACCTGGCACAAGTTCTACGAAACCAACGTCAAGAAACAGATCGGCAACGCCTTCGCGCCCTCCGTCGTCCGTGTTCTCTACGAGCACATCGTTCGTTTTCTCAGAAAACAAGACGGCGTTGCAGGCAGCATAGTCACCAGTTCGGAAGGGTGCTCTTCGCCCATCGACATCCCCGATAGCGAGGAGGAGAGGGACGAGCTCCAGTACCTGGGGCGAGGAGGCATTGGCACTGAGGACCAGCCTGTAATGCTGGATGATGATGATGATGATGATGATGTCGTTGAGATTTACTCTCTTGCCGGGAGTGGCTGGTCGTCGGGGACAGAAGGCAGGCCGAAACGACGGGGGAGGGATACCGAGGTGATTGACCTGGACGCAGACAGATATCCTAAGCGCTCCAGGTACGATAGGCAGATGAGCTATGACGAGGACGGGTGGGAAATATACCGGGAAGAGGACTTTGTGGTCATGGATGAAGCCGGTACAGAGGAGGATCCTGTTATACTGGACGATGAGTCGGCGCACTGGGTGATTTGATTGACCATGCGGATGTCAGGTCACAGTGGTGAGGATGTTGAGCGGAAATTTTACTATGGTTGGGAGTAGTCTACCTCAAACATTCGGCGGAAGGGAAATGGGCAAAGGAGGAGAGCGTTTGTTTGGTATATTGTCGACTTGGTGTTACTGGCGCCGGAATTTTTCAGCACCACAGGGACGGGAAGGGACGGTCAGTCGGATGTCTATGTATATGTTTTCGACGAGCGAGACACTTTTCAGTCATCGCAAGAAGCGAGGAGTCTGGAGGGCATGTTGAGGGCGAGGAGTTGGGGTCAATATGGCTGTTCATGAGCATTCGAGTTGTTAGGATTTTTTAACATGGTACATGTATTCATGTCTCACTGGACAGCGCAGAGCAGTGACGGGTACATACAGAGAAATTCCGTCGAGTCGGTTTTGATTTCGATAGATAATGTACTGGACATCACAATTTTATCTCCCATTTGGCCATTTACTACTGTGACATGTTCAATCTCGGTTCAACCCCCATCCACCAACCAACTACTCTTGCCCTAATGTATCAACAATATTATATCTCTTGAACCCGAATACCAGGCCCTAGAAGAATGTTCAACTGCTGCAAAATGCCTGTCCTGTGAATGTAAAACGCTCGCCAAAAACTCCATCTGCTTTCCAAGATTTTGCTACCCAGAACAAAAGAGCACAGGACCAACATGAACTCCCCAGATCTCAGTATCCCAGCCCCCCAAATCACAAAATGGCATACATTATCAAACAAGAAAAGACCGGAATCTTAATGCTACCGCTGTCCAGCACTTTTGATCACTCCTCTTCACTGACCTCGCTCTCGTTACCCTTATCATCCTCGTCCATTTCCCCAAACGCCGCCTCAAGCTCCGCCTCTAAATCATCGTGCATCGGGTCCGCTTCTGCTTCCGCCTCCTCATCTTCGTCCGAGTCATCGTCAAAGGTGTACTTCTCGGGCTCTGTCACCGGAGCTCTGGGCTGTGGATTATAGCTCGAAACCGGGGCACTCGGAGCTGGCAACACCTCCTCAAAATCGTACTCCTCATCCTCGTCTGACTCCTCGCGCAGTTGTTGGAAGTGCCGGAATCCGTCTTCAGGGTCATGTTCTTCCTCTTCATAGGCACCCTTGCCGAACTCTGAAAAGCGTCTGTTGAGAGTCGCAGCGGGGAGCGGTGGTGGAGGCTTGGCGTCGGGATACTCGATCGTGAGGCCGAAATCATCGTCGTCATCCTCGTCGTCTTCATCGTCGTCGACCTTCTTCTTTGGCGGGGGCGGTGCTTCACGCTTCTTCTCTGGAATCGATGGCATGGGCAGAGATGGCGCGGGAGGGGCAGCGTTAGGATCTGGAAGGAAGAGGGCTTGATACCCCTTCTTGTCAACTTTTCCTTTGCCTTTGCCTTTGGCAGCCAGCGTGTTTTTGGCAGCAGCACTTTTGGCAGCGGGTTTGGCTTTGGCCAGCGTGTCTTCCTTCAGTTTGGACGCGGCAGCTTTCGACGCGGCCGCTTTCCCTTTTGCTTGTGTTGGTGGTGGCTTGGAAGCAGTGGCAGAGGTAGAGGATGAACCGCCGTTCTTGATCTCCAGCTGAGGAAACTTCGCCCGTAGCGTTTCAACATTGTCCGTTGGCGTTCGTGTGAGGTTCATGTGGAACATGGAATCGACGCGGTGCAAGATGAATGCCTGGCGCTTTGGGTCGAATATGAGGGCATGGTTGCCGTCCTCTGTTGTCCGTACGCCATTGTATTGGTATCTGTCGCCCTTGTCGTCGAATCCAATGTTGTAGGAACCGTCCTTGGCCGACTTCTTGAGGTGGGCCGTGTTTGGAGCCGTGTCTGACGAGAGCGTTGGTCGGTGGTTATCTGCAAACGATGGGTTGGTCAGTACGACTGGTGGTAAACGCACGTCGCTGTGTCGGGTAGCTGCGTTGCTGAACCGGACCAGGGGAGTAGGGGTTCTGGTTCCGCTTACATCGAATGCCCGTGTATGTCTCCTTGGATGTCTTCCCCAGCAACTCGGGACTGAGTATAACTGGGTATTTTCCCACCTTTGTGGGGTCGATGGCGGCCATTATTGGCTATTCTCGCGTTCGCAGAAACGCGGGCGTGGTTGGAGACGATGCAATGCAGTGTCGAGAGGGCGGACGGCGGGAGAAGACAGGATCTGGGAGAACAATGGGGTTGGAAGAGCAAAGTTCCAGGCCGGCTTCCGTGATTACAGCATCCACAACAAGTGATAGGCAGACCGAACAACGAACAGCGGTTGGGGACTCCCACGTGCCGTCAAGGGTACCGCTGACCGCTGCTATTTATTGCCTGGCTGGGGTTGATGGCTTGGGACGCCGCTAAGACTTAGCGACCGGCGACAACAGCGGGGAGCAGGGAGCAAGGGACAGTGGCTTCAGTTACCCCAGATCGCTGGGACGTCTTGGCGCGTGGGATCCTCCATGGGATGTTTGAACGGCGAGAAGAGACGACGGCCTCCACGGGTGTCTGGCCCGGATACTGCAAGATCTGAACGTAGGCGCCTTTGACAGACGACGCGCCTCGCGTGATCCGCTTCTTTGTCTTTGAACAAGCGCCGAGACAAACAAGGGTTGGCTTATCGGGAAGCGGTTGAAATGGGCTGAGGGGCTCACTTGGCGGTGGGGCTACCGTTGTGACACCCATTTCTCTCTGTTCGCAATTCCAGGTCCACACTGCCAAGTTCAATTTCAACTTCCATCTTTGTCAACTCCGGGTTCGATGAGATAGACACAGCTTCCAAGACAATTCTAGCAGATTGCGATACTGAAATCTATCTTCTACCGATATCTAGAGATTCTAGGAAGAAATTTATCAGTTTGACCGACATATCCAGTAGTGTCCACCTCGAGCGTTGTCACCACCTTCTTGACAGAATCAGGGTTCTGGATACACAACCACGAGAAAGCTTAAATGTGGCCTCATATGCGGTTCCAGAGTCACGGATTCCACCAAGATGGCTCATCCAATGATATAGTGGTAGCTTCCAAGTGGACAAGCTTGAAGCTCGTCCTCACTGCCTTCCGGTATCGCAGCTCCGGTTCAAACGGGCCTACGTCCATATGTTATCAGACTGCCGTTGACATAGGCGGGTTTGCAGACTGCTATTTGTGTGCCTGGACTAAGTGCCAGGTTCCACGCTTTTTTTTATTGTTGCACCGTTGACTGGTCGTGAGTCGGGGATATTGCAGTTCTCGCATTTTCACCATCTTTAGTTTAGGATTCGCTGGGAATTTCTTGTATGTGTAGGAGTCGACGCCATGCTGACCGGCTCGTTTCCAACTAGAACGGTTTTGCAAGGGTCGAGTCAGAGTCCTAACTGCCTCATAATGCTGCAAGACATTTCGTTGGGCTGGGTTACCAACTCCAACACCGGGGAAAGCGCGCCGAACTCTTTCTCCGTCCAAGGCCATTGCTTCCGGTCGTCATTGTTAGCCAGTTCCATACCAGCAAGCGCAACAGAACTAACGACCCTTGGCCTTCCCAAGCTCTGCCATCATGGGACGAAGCGGGCCTCCTCAAGTCCATGACTTGAGTCTTGCTAATTCGGCAAAGCTTCAAGAATCCAGAGGTCATCTCTCTTTAATGCTACGCTGCCTCCGGGCAAGTGCCCTCTTTTCTTTCATGGATTGTTGTTTCTCTACCGCTGGGCCCATTCGATGACATCTACCACCGCTCGAGGGCCGACATGTGCTCGCCAAATCCGATTCTGCAGGACGGTGCCCAGGACAAGGGCGCGGGCATGGCTGACAGCAGGCCTGCTGGCGACTGCGCAGCTCAATGCAGCGGCAGCATATACACTTGACCTGAGCTCAACGGGTGAGACTCGATGAATCTGCCATAGACTGACTGTAGTCTCGGCATTGACTCTGTGCACGCTGCAGACTCCCTCAAATCCGTCGCCAGCTCCATGACAGAAGACATGATGTCATTCTACTCGGGAGACAAACCAGGGGGCACCCCTGGTCTCCTCCCACAGCCATACTACTGTGGGTAACCAGATATGACCATGTAAGGAGAGAATACTAACACCAACCAGGGTGGGAAGCAGGTGCCCTTATGGGCGCCTTGATCGACTACTGGTATTACACGGGCGACACCCGCTGGAACGCCATTACAACTGAAGGCCTCCTCTTCCAGACCGGCCCAAACAACGACTACATGCCCCCCAACCAAACTGTCACCGAAGGCAACGATGACCAAGGGTTCTGGGGCATGGCCGTCATGACCGCCGCCGAGTACAATTTCGACAACCCTCCCCCGGACAAACCGCAGTGGCTCTCCCTCGCCCAAGCCGTCTTCAACACCCAGGCCGCCCGCTGGGACGCTAAAGACTGTGGCGGCGGGCTTCGGTGGCAGATTTTTACTTGGAACAACGGTTACGATTACAAGAACTCAATTTCGCAGGCCTGCTTTTTCAACTTGGCTGCGAGGTTGGCGTTGTATACCGGTAATCAAAGCTATGCGGACTGGGCGGACAAAACGTGGGATTGGATGGTGGCTACTAACCTGTTGAATCCCGAGTATTACTACGTCTACGACGGGACGCATACGAATAACTGTTCCGAGATCACGCCGTATCAGTGGACGTATAATGCTGGGGCTTTTTTGCTGGGGGCTGCGGCGTTGTACAACTATACCACTGGGCCGGTTCAGACCATTTGGCGTGATCGGGTTGACGGTCTCTTGAATGGTACCACGGTTTTCTTCACCGGTCCCAACAAGGACATCATGACCGAAGTTGCCTGCGAGCCTGTCGACTTGTGCGACCTTGACCAGCAAAGCTTCAAGGCTTACCTCTCGAGATGGATGGCGGCTACAACCAAGTGGGCACCTTGGACATACTCCCGGATCAAGCCACTGCTCCAATCTTCAGCCAAAGCAGCAGCTGGGACTTGCACAGGCGGAGCAAACGGACGAATGTGTGGGCTCAAGTGGGATCAAGGCGCGAAATGGGACGGTAGCACCGGGGTAGGGCAGCAAATGGCGGCGATGGAGGTGGTGCTGGGGAACATGATCGGGGAAGTGTCTGCACCGGTGACGGACAGAAAGGGAGGGACGAGCAAAGGTGATCCGGGAGCTGGAGGGCAGGATATGGGACGAGTCGATCCCTTACATCTAGCGGATTCTTGGCCGCCGGTGAGTAGATCAGGTAAGGCGGGGGCTTGGATATTGATGTTGTTGACCATCGTTGGGTTGGTGGGAGGATGTATCTTTGTATTGGTGGATGAAGGGAAAAGTAGGAAGGAGCATATTGAGGGGATTAGGGATGTGGTTATCATGGCTGGGGGCGGGAGGAGGAGGAAGGGGAATAAGCTGCGGAAGGAGAGCCCGGATATGCTGGGGGCGACTGTGGCGGCGGGGTCGGTGGAGAAGGAGAGGTCTGGCGGGGTGAGCAGGAGTGGTAGTGATCGGACATTGAGAGGAGATGGGAGTGAGCCTGGTGGTGGGGAGGATGAGGTGAAGAGGCAGTCGAGAGTTCAGAGCCATGCTGTGTTGCCGGCGGGAGAACCGCCGATCATACAAGTGCCGCACCCGAGGGATCGGAAGCCACTGAGGACGACGTTGTTGGCGAAGCAGCATCAGCGACAGAACTCGAAGACGAGGGCGAGTTACTGGAAGGAGAATGATGGCAGTGGGGAGACTGTTGTAGTTGACGCTGTTGTTGAAGACAAGAATAAGAATGATGGGGCAGAGGTGAACAGCACTACGCCACCACCAAAAAAACGGAGAGAGTCAGATCCCGGGTCTGGTGGAAGTAAGAATAAGGTTATGTTACCGCCACGGAAAGGGCCGCTGAAAAAGGAGGTCGGGTGGAGAGATACAGTGGAGGGGTCCCAGCATTTGGATGTTTAGCAGACGTATTCGGCGTATTGGGAGAGTGAGTGTCGTTGACCGTGGGCTATGTATGGTCTTGAGGGGAGGTGTATATACTGCATTGGTTGGAGTTTGGGGGCATCATTTTGGGAGTTTTGGGAATAGGGTGGTTCGTTTAGGATACACATACACGGGGAGGCATTTGTATGATGCCAAGCTGGTAGATTGCTGCGGTCTCATATCTTTATGTGTAGGGGAAACCTGGCTTTCCTGGTGGCTGTCTGACACCGCACTGCAGTCATATCGGTCGTTCCTTCCCTAGAAGCAGGTCCACGGTATATATATTAGTTCGACCGCACTCCTTCCAACAGCACCAGTACCCTTACCAGGGCGCCCTCGTGGTCAGGTCAAATGGTAAGGGTATTGGTGTTGATCCCCCCAGGGACTTGCAACCGATAGCTCCCTCGTCCGAACCGGAGAAAATCCACGGATTTTCGTAACCGGCCACCCTGCTCAGACCGCTGAGTTGGTCTTCATCTCTCTCTTAGGTAACAACTATTTTTGATTTATTTATTGTTGGCATCAGTCAAACTTAAGCGGATTTTCAGGTGTTGCAACTTTGCTCAAGGTCACAAGTCAAGTGCAAAAAGGTGGGTATTTGCTATTCCGAATATGACAAGCATCTATTTTCTTTGGGGTTTGCCGAAATACAAAATGCCTCTACTTTTTTTCCTCTCATATTCCATTTTCAATCATCCATTATGCTCAACATTTCGTGCTCTCTCTCAGGTGGCCGATACATCGAAATATTCGAACCATTGGGCTTAGAACATCGCGGGCAAAGATGGTGTTTCAAGTGGCAATGAAATCCGTTTCGGAATGTGAAATCAAGTTTCGGGACCGTAGAGCGAAGAGAGAGACTGAGATCTGATGTTGACAAAGGCGGGAAACTGTGGTCACTTGCAATCTTGAATAGAAACGGGTGGTTCAAAGGGCGTATGGCATGACTTTTAGTGATTCTCAGAAAACCAATCGTGGTGAAAGCAACAGTGGTTGCCTACGATCAACACCGGTGCTACAATCCAACTTGATTGCTGAGCACAAAGCAGATTCTCTGCACACAATCACAATCACGATGTGGGGAATGTGTGCCACCCATCTCGACGACCAAAGTGGCACAAGTACCACACTTGATCAGTGCGCTTAAGTCCTTAAGACTGACCCTGGTACCTACCACTTTACCCACGCACGAGAGAAAATAAATGAGGTGTCAAAATAGGGTGCTGACATGCTAAGTGAGTTTGCGTGCTGAAGTCTCAGCCCCCATGGCTGGATATTCTCCGTGGCCAATGAGGCCGTCAGAGGAAGAAGGTCGTCTCGATCGGTCTGGGACAGGGAGTTGAGGAGACAGACGGTGACATTGGCAGTTTCGGTTACTGAAACAAACTTGTGTGCTGATGTTGTGGCTGTTGTGATGATTCGAATGGTTGTTCGTTATTCTTTTATGACCGTCCCTGGCACTAAATGATAAAGGCCTGCCGTCTAGTCGCTGAAGTCATCTGACGATCTGACATCGGAGATCTCGGCCAGCGTTTCCTGCATGAAGCAGTGTAATATTCCTCAGTGCTATGCCATAGGCTCAGTTTCAACAACCCCCTGAGATGACTTTTTGTGCGCCAGTCACCTCATGTCGAAGGTGTCGGGAGGCGCTTGCACTTGGCCTGTCCTTCAGCCGGCGGCCCACGGCCGTCGTACACGAGGTTGATCCATGGAGGGTACTAATATATACTGATCCGGAATGCTGCAGGAAAGACAGAGATGCTAGATACAGTGGTCCATCGTCGGCTGTGCGGGTATCCGAAGGTTGAGCAGCTAGGTCTGACTGGCCTTTTTTTCGAGGGAGCATCGCCCGGCTAGGGCACGGGAATGGATCTGGTTGGAGTAGGAGCGAGAACACGAGATCGAATGCATTTGTTGCTCAAATCTGGTGACACTGTTACCTGCGCTGACAGAATGGGACGGAGAGGAGCTGGAGCAGCATTCAATTCCAAAGCGCCCGTCAAACAAAGGATCTGGCATTGATCCGATACACAAACTCCTGAGCGAGAGCGTTAACCGCCCTGGCCGAGCGGCTGATTTTGTCTGATTCACTGTGTTTTGGCAGCTATCCGCTTGTGCGAGGGAACTGGTACCATCTCGTCATTGTTCCCCATTCCCATTTAGTTCACTGTGCTCTGTCAGTTGTGAAAACGTTGACTGCTCTGCTCTCGTAGCCGGCGAACTGCTCCCCATATGCAGCTGTCGGTCAGTTCCATATTCTGGCTTCCCGGCTTTCTCTGGGACACGTCGGGACCGGTAGCGATCCGGCCACACGGAAAGTGACAGGCTTTGGTCGCCTTATTCATACTCAACTCCCAACACTTATCAGGTCTGTCCAGCGCAACGATCCTCTCATGGCAAGATGAGACTGACTGGACGCAGTTCTCGGCTTCTTCGATCGACTACAGCCCTCAATATCGACCCGTGGCAGCAGCTCGGAATCCACACATACGCAGTTCCGGTACGTGGGTGTTGACTGGTGTTATGCCTGGCCATATCAATAAGCCCTTTGAACTGACAATGCATTCAGAAAATAAGGATGTCCGGATATGTTGGTTCCGTAGGCGGGGACCATGGTGATCCCAATCAATCTTCAGATGCTATCCAGAACAAATCAGGAGGCAGCGGTAATATTGTTAACATCACCGCCACCGAGATTGCCGTAATTGTTATCACGATCACCCTTGTCTTCGTGGCAGTGGTTGGCGTATTCTACTGTCGAGCTCTACAGGCCCGCCGTGATGCTGACATGAAAAACAAGGCGAGAGAGCGAGAATCGACACCAGTGACGGGAGATTCGATAGAATTGGTGCACAACAAGAGATCATCCGGGAGCTCTTGCGACACCATATCGATCAAGGGTGGGACCGCACCCGGCGAGGCAAGTTCTAGCAAAGACAAGACACCTGCTGCAATGGAGTCGAACCAAGAACCAAAACTGCCACTTCGGCACTATATTCACTGGAAAAATCCAAGCATCAAGGCCCAGACTATGCAAACTGAAGATGGTAAGCATTGGCTGCAATCGCGAGGTATAATGATTGCTTACATTTGACCCAGGTCCCTCATCTTTGAATCCATCACCCTCTTCGTAAAGCCGAGACAAGCTCCATATCTCGAATAGAGAAGTCCAGTCGAATAAGGGTCTGGACGTGGAATGTCTGGGCGGTGACCTTGCTTCAACACAACATTTTGCTAGTAGTGCAACAGGCTGAATGCGGATCAGTAGTATTGGGAAGTCAAAAGTTGGTTCTTAATGGGGAGTTCTTAGAGGATGTGCGAAGTTGGGAAGTAATTTTGTTTCAGCAGGGTTCGGGTACCATGTCCGTCACAGCATACATAGCGTACAGGAAGACGAGAGCACGGGACAGCTTGGGATGTGCTTTGTGGCGTTCACGGCACGAGATACTAGACTGTAGAGGCTTCATGCCAGGTCATGTCAGCGCTGATATCAAGAGATTCTGTCTTTTCTCTGGTATGAAAATATGATTGATGGAGCCTTGTCGACTGCCCATGTAAGGGGCGCACCTCTGGCCGGTGTCTTCAAGAACTGATGTGATGCTCGATACCCAGACAAATCACATGTTCAAAGATGACATATGAGGAAGGAGTGACTTGTTAACAAACATGATAGCATCAAAATAAGGTAGGATATTGAAGACAAGGAAGAAGGAACTAGGAGATGGTGGGCATCGCCGCACTGACTGATCCCGGATTAGCGCCCTCTCTATCACTAACTCCCCTAACCCACCATCCGGTGACTGCTAACCCGATTTTGATGCAACCCAAACCAAGTCATGTCTCAACCCCGCTGATATCGACATGAGATGCCCCGAGAGACGCGCCAGTCAATCCCATTCTTGTTATCTTCTTGCAGCAAATGCTGTGAAATAGTCTGCCATCCATCGGCTCCTACTTAAGTGCTCACTCGGAGGAGTTGCTTGATCCCCTGCTACCGTTCCCACGTACACGTTGATCTCAGGTTTGCATCCCGATGTGCCCGCACGTATGGCGAGGTTCCATGGAACATGACATGCAACTAACAGACCGCTCAACCAATCAATCAAGATGGGGCACTTTCAAGAATGATCCTCCTTCCGCGGAAAACCGATACTCGGGGCATGCGCAAGCGAAGTTCAGCGTCGAACGCTACCTCGTCAGAAATGACAAGACACAACAAATACGGAGTAGGTACATTGCGAAGCCAGCCGAGACATGTGGATGGTCCGGTACTTCACCTTTCACTCGAGACATATTGCAAGTCTCGGGAACTTCACAAGTTCCTCTCCAGGGTTCACTTCACACCACCTTCTTGAAGACTGGCCAACTTCTACCATGATGGTTTCCCCACACCGGTCAACGAATTTACAGCAAATATGCACGCAGGTCGAAGCAGTCCTCGAACGGACCCGCACCGGTCAAGAGCGGTTGCAGATATTCTATCTACAGGAGCTTAGAGCCATGCAGCAACTGACAACCACGTAGGAATGTGAAGTTTGATCTTGCTTATGGATTCGCCCGGGCTTGACATATCAAACGTCAGCTATAGGGGCAGGTTGATTTCGAGCAACCATACAGCGTTTGCAACTCTGGTGTTCTCGCCGACCACATTTCGCTTGATTGCCAGTCAAGGTAACACCACAGCTGTCATGATGCCTCCTCGACCAAAAAGGCAGGTACGATTGATCAGGTCAAGCAGCTCAGGAGCTTGTTCCCCGGTGGATTCGTTTTGCAAAGGAACATTATCTCCGCAACTTGAGTATATGATTGAGCAGAATGGGAGCCCACTTGATCATGATGGTCTTGAGAATAATGTATGAGGCATATTCTTGTGGTGTGTGACGTAAAAAATATCTTGATTCGTTGGCATCAGTAAGCCAGAAGCCGAAAGGGTATGCAGCTCGTTGTTTGTGGTCGGCGTCGAAATGCTTCCTGTGCATCGAGCAATTGAGACCGGCGAGTTTTCATTTTCCTGTCATGATCCCATCATTGGCTTCGGCAAGTACTCTCATTTTCATCTCAAATAATTCATCATGGACTTTTGGCGAGGGGATGTGATTGGCCTGACGATATTATGAAGGCATCATGACTGGGACCTTACGCCACAACGACAGCAAAATGATGATATCTTGACTTGAGAATGAGTACAGAATGACCAAACATTAAAACCTCGTCAATCTTCGTCACGATGACATCATCTTCACTCACTCTCACCAAGTTTTCACTCTCATGAAGTTCCTCAACTCACGAAGTGTCACTCAACAAGCCACCTCGCATGTGACGGCTCATATTAGTTCGCCCTCAGTCAACCCCACCCGCGCAAAAAATACATTTGGTTTATTTGCGCGCACAAATTCTTCTCTTGCGCGCAGAAAATCGCAACTGAATTGTTGCGCACTCCCAATAAGTTCTCAGACATGCTCTCGCCATAAACTCTACGATTGGTGGAGATACGCGAACCCGAGAGACACGGACCAATGATATCGTTCTTTCCATCGGCAACCTGCAACCCATGCATAAGTCACCTCCTCCAAACCTAAGATGCGGGGCACTGCGCAAGAATTCTCTTTCTTGCGCGCAGAAATTCGACATCTCGTCTTTCAAACAAGAGGAATGATGTCCGATGAATGCGATATGTGATGCGTGTGTGGTGTTCGAAACACTTGGGCGCCGCCACAAAAAGGGGAATGTTGCTCCCTATGTACAAGGCCCAAGGAATCACGTCAACCTCAAAGTGTCAGTATGGAGTTTGATGTCACTGTGCTCACATTTTTCTATTCGATAAAACCTCGAGCTACGCCGGAGCATCCTCGAAAGTGAGTTGGCCCTGCAGTTGCAACCGCGGACAACTTCCGGCCTGGTTCAATGTGACAATGGACACGGAGGAGCAAAGGGCGTCGTCCTTCCGAACCATCGCGGATGCTAGAGAGAGTAAGATGTACCAAAAACTGCGGAGGACAGCAGAGCTGTCATTTCAGGTTGGATCTTGAGATCGAGACCACCGTCTGTAAGTGAGCGGAGTTTGAACACCACATCTCAAATTGGTGGGTGGCTCTGCATCACCGTGCATGGCTTCTGCATGCTCTCGCCGGCTTCATTTCCTGCCCGGCTTCAATTTTTGGGTTCTCTTTCTGCCCGGCTTCGCTTTCTGCATAGCCTCGTTTTCTGCCCGGGTTCGATTTCTGTCGATCTCGTTTTCTGCCCGGGTTCAATCTGCCCGGGTTCAAATCTGCCCGGGTTCAATTTCTGAAGACACTTTCTGTCCTCTTTCTCCCCGGTTTCCTTTTCTCCCCGGCTTCCTTTTCTCCCCGGCTTCAATCTTTCGTTGGCTTCATTTTCTCGCCGGTTTCCATGCAGACAGATGCACTGCTACTCCGCCCGTGCCAAAGTTTCACGTTAAGCAGCAGCAATCACACAAACAAAGTTGCATCCGCGGAGAAGCAGTTCCATTCCGTACCGACCTCTGATATGCCCCCTTCGTTGAACTGGAGTTGTCAAGCTCATGTCTAGGTTGTGTAGCTTTCTACTGATTTCACCCAACCCATCATATGGAAGGTTCCCGGGCTACCTAACATATACCTTTTCTTGACCTATTCAGTGACTATCTCTGAGCTGGCCCAGGAGGTGATGCCTCTTCTCCGCGGGTGTAACCTATTCTTCAAGTCTTGCATTTCCTCGGGACAAGAATGTTTCCGCGGAAGTCTACTTTTCCGGGAAGATACTCGAATTCCCCGCCTTATCTTTCATGATGCCTCAAGATATTGAGCTTGATGATGGTTGTGGTGGGCGAGCTGATTCCCTAATTCGACACTTGAGATCTGCCACGATGCCCGACTGTGACTGTAGGTAAGCAGGATGCTGTGTCCAGAAACCCCCCCCCCCCCAGAATGAATCGCTTCATGACCAGTGTCTCTGCTGGACGGCACTTTCGATTAGCAGAGGTATCTATCTCTGTTTTGTCACTGAATTGGGAGTGTCAAGGCCTCAAATCCACCAAGACACAACATGAAGTATGGATATGGTGGAAGAAAGTGCTTCAGGGACTTTTACTGACTCTCCCTAGCAGGGTCAGTGTTTTGGCTTCATTGCAAAGTAGCGATCGGGTGCTTGTCCGCTGAGGTACTTGTACCTTATGTTGTGGGCAAAAGAAGTGAGACTACTACAGAAGATGCAGGAGATATTGAATGATATTCGATAGGCCTCTCCACGGATTCTAAAGACTGATCAAGCTATATTGTGATGTCTATCGGTTAAATATTCTTCAGGGTGGCTGGCCGGTCTGTTTGTTGCTAACGTTTAGTTGACTCGGAAACTTTCGTGACTGTGCACCGCATCTCCATCGCCCTTCTTGTCTCCCGGACGACGATCGCTCCGTCTCGAAAATCTGAAGAAAACTACCGGCGGTACGTCGGTACTCTTGGCTGAACGCCTCTAGAAAAAGTCGGGGAGGTCACAGATCACACTGATCGATATCCGCAAGAACAAGTCTCCATTCGCGCCCGAACGCCTGCCTGCGCGTGCTCGCGCTTCCCGCCAAACGCCGGCGCTATACATATAGATATCTACAAATAAAAAGACGATTCAAGAGCATAAAAACATCTGCCGCCCAGCCGAGCTTTCCCAGTCCAGCTCCAAGATCGCCCCATTAAACCATATCTAATCGTACAAACTCTTCGAGAAGATTCCCAAGCTCTCAACGCTTCCCCTCAGGTGACTTTGGGCTTTTGGGCAGGTAGCGACTCTTGATTGCATGTCCAATCACGCTCATTCTGCTCCCAATCGTGCCGTCTTGCATTCTACTCGCGAGGGCTTCTTCCAGAGCCGACTGGGTGACTGAGGCATCTGTTCATTTTTGTTAGTTTCTGACCTCACACGAATCTGCAGATGCGGTCCAAACTCACCATCAAGGTCGCTAAAGCTGCTGCCCATGCTAGGAGTTCCAGTGCCGTCGCTGCCCTCACGAGAAACACCCTTGCCCTTGTCCCTCAGCTCGGCAGTTCTGCTTCTTGGTGACAATGCTCCGTGGATATGGCCCTGACCACCAGCAGTAGAAGGATATCTACCCCCACCAGCTGTCAAACTGGCATCAGGACGATGAACAATCGCAGCCGAACTTGCAGATGAATCGGATGTTTGGCTAAATTCAGCGCGACTACCGATACCAGTAGGGACTCCTCTCAATGTAGCTCCTAGATCTTGCTGGTGTTGCGGAGGCAAAAAAGCAGGTTCGGGCTCTTCCTCGTCTTCTTCGGCCAGACCGTCAAAACCGGCACGATGATCGCCGTGAACAGAGAATCTGGGAGGACGACGGATGATACGGCTTTGAACAGGAGAATCGTCAGAGTCGGATTCCTCCTCGCTGTCAGAGGCGGCAGGGCTGGTAGAGACGGATGGTTGGGCAGCGCCTACGGTCGAGGTGTCATCTTGATCTGTTCCTGCGCGCTGTTGATGCGAGAAAGAGGATAAGTAACGGCCCGAAGGACGGCTAGAAGTAGCAGAAGGGGCTGGTCTAATGCCGAGCTGGTTCTGGGTGGGGATCGTGGTGCTGGCAGATGAATTGCGAGAGACAGCAGGGCGAAGAGGGATGGCAGTAGGCTTGGTAGTAGAAGGGCTGGCTCCAATATTGCTGGAAAAGCCTGCATCATTTCTGGGCAGAGGAGCCGAGAAGCCTTCGTTGCGCATGGAAAGAGAAGACGGAGCTCTGCCACTGGCTGAACCGGTGCGCCTCAGGGACTCCGATACGTGAGGATGATTGGTGATGTAGGAAGTAGGCTCGGCGCCGGGTATAGGGGAAGGGGCAGCAGAACCTCTTCCTGTGGCCGCCTTGAGCATCTGAGCGCGAATTTGGTTTGCATGGCGATCAGTGAGATAGTTTGCCATTTGAAGTAGGAACTCAACAGTGACTTCGAATCGTGAGGCTCTATAAGCACACAGTGTTAGCTCACAGTAAACATTTCATTGCCAATTCAGTGAGCAACTCTTACAGCTCAGCCCCTGTTCAGGTTATTAGCCCCTGTCTTTCGACTTTTGAACAGAAAAAAGAAGTGACTTACAGTTGATGTTAGCACCTGAACGAGAATGATCGGAGATGATGTCCCAAAGGGCCTCGGATTTCTCCTCGTTCCAGTCGAACTGTGTGTCGATGTCAGTGAGAGTCGCAAGGCGGGCACAGTGCGAGTGTGCCACTTACCAACGGTGGGTCGACAAAGTCGCCGCGCTTGATGGGCAAGCGAACGTAGAGCAGGTACTTGGGTTCCTGCTTCGTCGCTTGGTCTTTGGTTTCTTTGGGCTCTTGGGCCCGAGCCTCTCTCTGCCGTCGCTGCTCCTCCATCTCCTGGAGCTCGCGGAGGAATTGTTCTGGTGACTGTTCCTCTGGCGCTTCTTCGCCCTCTTCACCTTCTTCGAAGATGGTTGGCAGCCGCGCTGGTCGCTCAGGTCGCCGCGGGACGACGGATGTAGAAGGGCTCCCAGGCGCTGCTAGCGTCGGCTGGGAGCCTGGGGAAACGCAGCCGAGGGCCCTCAGGCGCCTCGTCGGAGCGATCGGATGGCATCTTTCTGGCCCGTGCGTTTTGCCGGTATCGGGGTGTTAGTGATGTGGTCGAGTTGCTGCTTGAAAAGAAAAACGGCTATATCGATATTTTCGTCTGATTATCGCCTTAGCAGCATCTTCATGTGGGGCATCAGGCTCTTATTGTTTTAAGCGGGGCTATTTTTCTCTATTCATCTATCCGAGCTACCCCATTTGCACAACAACAGTGGTCCAAGCTCCCTTGAGGCTCCATGCTGTTGCTGGGTAGGCAAGTTTGGTGACTTTTGGGGGCCGAAGACAGATTTGGGGACCTGCAGTCACTAAGAAAAATCACGTCGCATTTTCTCACAGCTTCAGAGAACAGGTGTCAAAAGACACAACCGGTGATCTGCTTTGTGGTCACGGCATATTCGATCTCATACCAGCTCTGTTGCTTTAATTCCATTGGCTCCTGACCTCCCTGCAAAACTTACTCAGCTGTCTCTCTCCCTGCCTTCGCCTGAAACCAATGGCCCCATTAATCCTACACAACGTGCCGGACGACGAGCTGTACATAGGCGACGACGGTATCAAGAGACCATATGCCATGGTTTTCCCACAGTCCGTATTTCCAAACCGACTGCCATCTCCCTCCGCCACAACTGACATGGAGGAAAACAGACAGGATGGCCCACTGAGGGCGAGGAAGGCAGTCAATGAGACTGGGTCATTTGGCAAGTCGACGCGACGGGCCAGATCGAAAACCGCGACTCCTGCGAGAAAAGAAGATCCAACCATAGCCGCTGCCGATAAAATCTTTAGCAACTGGATCGCGAACCAAGCCCCCATCAACCAGGTCCCCGCGGCGTCGCAAAACGATAGAACTGCCCAAAATCAACGGCGGCCAAGTCTTCACCCATCGACTTCTCAACAAAACCTCCCCCAGAATGACGAGAAGGCCTCTCCTCCAGAAACCAAGTTTTTGAAGGCCAAAGAACCAACGGAGGTCATACTGCGAGGCTACCGTTCAGCCCAACAACAATATGCCGCCATCAACCACTACGAACAACTCGCCGGCAGAATATGTGAAGACTACTCTCGCGATCCCCCGGTTGAGAGCAGACGGTACAAGTCCGAACTGCGCGATCCAGCTTTTGCCCACCGAAGGGCCCTCACCACAGCAGAGCGCTCCAAGGTCAACAAAGCCGATAGCGGCCTGCACTGGGTGAAAGTCACGTTCGAGTCTGCCGAAGCGGCCGACGCAGCCATCTACTCCTCGCCGCAGACGATTCTGGGCCACCTCGTCTACGCAGAGCCATATAACGGACTTCCACCTGCTCGCGACGAAGCTGTTCCCGATCCATCCATTACCGCTGGGTTCGGCGTCCAGCGCACCAACTCTGGCAGACGCCAGTCACAACAACAGCCCCGAACCGGCACCGCCGCCGCCTCAGGTTTCAACCCAGCCTGGCTCAACCCCGACAGCTTCGACTCTGCCGTCTCTCACACGTCCTCTTTCACAGCCGACACGGGGACAGCCGCCTCTGACGACCTCGTTCCTCTGTCTCGAACTATCACCCCGCCTAACCCATTCGCCCTCGACATTGTCGCCGATCAGCAGAATCAACAAGCCAAACAGGACAGAGACGATTACTGCCAGAGGATTCCCGAAGTCAAGAAGGTTAAGCTCCTTCCCATGGAACAGGCCCTCTTGCCCGCCCCGTCGGTGGCGCAACGTGTAGCGAACTACATTCCCTTTATCAGCTGGTTTAACGGTGCCATGATTGGGACTCAGGTCCCACGGACGGAGCTCGGCGAGTTTGATTGGGCGGCGGCGAGTCTGTACTGGAAGTTTTTGTGGTGGTTGGACTTTTTGTTTGGCTTGTTTGGAGGTGATATCCGAAAGGCGGCGGATCAGGATGACTAAGGGGGCACAAAGAGGACAAAGAACAGGGAGAGACCTTTCTACGGTTAACGAAATAATAGATTGTTCCGTTGACACTTTTTTTTGGAGGAGTTGCAATGGAAGGCGTTTCATGATAACTGGGAGAAAGGAGAGGCGGTTTCGAGGGTGGGGAAATGTAGCATAATTGTTGAAACCAACAGCGATGGGCGACGGAAGCATTGTACAAAAATGAGCTGAAGATTATGTGTCAAAACAGATGAGAATATTCTTAATTTGTCTTCGCTATGCTATATGCAGTGAAAAAACATACACAACTGAAAAACACCTATTCGTATCAACAATATCTGGAAGCCAAATCGCCCTGCAAAAAAATATGTCTAACATGTTCGTAATCATCTTCTAAAAGGGGTATATCATGCCGATCCAATCTCTCTCGCTCCTCTGTCAACCTCCGACCGTGCTCACATACATCTTTGCCAAACCACAATCAAGGCGAGTTCCTCTCTGTACCCGCCACACTCCAGTTGGTCTCACCGCCTACTCTCTCCTGAGGATCTCCCAGACTCGCACCCAGGCTCCTGTCTCTGAGCAAGAGGTTCCCCGTTTCGCTCGCCAAACTCGACGAGCTCCTCCTCTTCCCCAGCCCCTCATTCCTCCACGGATGCGCCTCGTCATCGTCTGTTTCAGTGTGGTTCTCCTTGTCTTCCTCACACTTGTCCTTCTCCATCCCCGTCAACCCCCCATCGTCCACCTCCAAGCTCGTCCCTAGTAACTTGTCCGGATTCATCCTGACATGCTGCGGCTGTGGACTAAACGGCCTCACCCCCCTGCTCCTGTTAAACTGCTGCCCTCCCTGTTGCTGCTGCTGCTGGCCCTCAGAAAACACACTATCACTATCCCTCCCGTCTTGATCTCTCAGCGAGTCCAGCGTCACCAGCCCCGCCAGACTTTGGTATCTATCCCCCTGCCCCTCACCAGTTATCAACAAACTGTCCCCCCTCGTCCCCCTCACCGTCCCCTCCCCAGAGTTATCATTCGCCAGTATACTCTTCGGAGGCAGTATACTAAACAACTTACTCCCCTCCCCGCCTCCTGCGTACCCCGTCGGCTCCTTCGAAGGCGACATATGTCCCCCCTCATCACTATTCGCAAACAAGTCCACTCCCCGCTCCAAAACCTCCTCCAGCCCACCGCCCGTCCATCCCTTTCTTGCCAAACTCTCGAAGATATCCACCTCTGCCCTCACAAGTGAGCAGCTTGCCTCAACGATCCTCACACTTGTCTCTTGTGACTCCCTTAGCAATGTCCGCGCGTGCTCGCCATGTAAATACGTCAGCCCATCCAGCTTGGTAGTCAACTCGACAAGGTGATTCCGAAACATGTTTACATCCCTCCTCTTTTGCTTGTGGAGCTTCAGCCCTTCCTTTTCCAGTCGGTTGATTTCTTTTGACTGAACCGCCACCGCCGAAGCATAAGACTCCTCCTCGTCTTCGACTGCCCCCCGCCATTTATCCAGTTCGTGGAGCAAGGGGACCTCAAAAGAGCGGTAGACTGTCTCGGAGAGGATGTGCTTGTGGTTTGCGATCAGATGCTGCAGGCCAGCGACGGTCAGAAGCGTGTCAGCTGTGCAGGCGTTTTTGGACATGACGTTGCTGTTCAGGTTCAGCGGCGGGGGGTTGTTATTGTTAGGGGGACCGCCGCCGGCGTGGAAGGAAGTGGAGAGGGAGCCGCCGACGGTGTTACCGTTGGAGAGCAGCCCTGGGTTTATCGGACCGAGGGGTTCGGCGCGGGCTTCCTTGAGTCGGGCGCATGCTTCGAGGGCGGAGCCAAAGGCGCTGGCTGCGGTGGATAACGAGGCGAGGGCGAGGCGGTAGGCTTTGGCGGTTGCGAGGAGGTCGGCGTAGGCGGTTTGGGAACTCGCAAGATCGGCTTTGGTGAGAACTGCGTGGGCTGGTCGGGGAGGGGGTGGTAACGGGAGGTTGAACTGCGAAAGGGAGGGTTGGGCGGTGGAGGCGTAGGAGTACGTTGGCGATGCCGGAATTGGGGGAAGTTGACTTGGGGAGGGGGAGGGTGGACGTTGCGACATCGCTGGTGGATGGGAGGACTGCATTTTGTGTTGATTACTATTCCCTTATCATCCGCCTTTCCTTGAATTAATTTTGTCTGCGATTTGCCCGTCCCTTCTTTATATCGTAACCACACAAGATTCGTGAATGCGGTGAAAGTGAGGGGTCGTATCAGGTGTTTATTTGCTCGGGCACTCGATTCGGAATGACGCCAGGTGAGTTCTTGTCGATCTTAGTGGACGGGGTCTTCCCGGCGAGGAGGGGAAGATAGTAACGGAGTGGGGCGGTGTGTTGCTTGAAGTTGAACAGGTTGGTTTTTTGATACAGCTCGCCGTGGTTATTATGCACAGATTATGTCTAATAAAATACAGAAAGGTAGGAAAGCCCCAAGGAAAGTGATAGGTCAGAGAAAACAGCGCCAGCGATGTCGTCGTCGATTTGTCAAAAGAAAAGCGAGGCAACAAACGGCGCTGCCTCGAGTGTCTTGGATCAAAAAGTTGGCTTGCAGGGGTCGATTTGCTTGTGATGCGCGGCAGGCCAACAGCGGGCCTCGTAGCGGTCAGGGGGTCTGATAAGATAAGCGGTCGTGGGTGGGGTTGCACAAACGCTGCGGTCCACTGCAGGCGGCCTTCACTGCAAGATCGCTCTCAGATCGACACCACGTCAAACATGTGGACATGTGCCGGCCATTCTCATCCGGTCTGCTGATAAGGTTGAGAAACCAAACTTCATCAGATGGCCAACCAAGCTTCCAAGGTTCAACCCAGACTTCTTGTTTTCGGTGATGATAACCAGTGCCTGGATTTCACTTACATGCAAGCATCAATCCACTTTGAGAATGGTGGACATTTGAATGTGTTCTTGAATCTATGAGTTGTTCTGGTTTGACATTTCAAGTAATCGAGGGCTACTTTACTGCTTTATGTTTTTTTGACAATCCATAATCAAAGTTCTGGCTTCTCCTTGCCCAAAGCAGGAAGCCTCTCCTTCAAGAAAGCCTCGACATCATCAAGTTCCTCCAAGCATGCCGAATGTCCCATGTCACTAATACACCGGTCAGCTCCTCTTTCTTGATCAGGCACATCAGAATAGCACTCACGGATAAATCTTCAGAGTTGGCTTATAACCCATCTCCTTCAGCAATTCATACGACTTCTTACCCAACTGCGTGTTCACAACCTGATCGGAATCACCGTGGGCCATAAAGATTGGCGTGTCCTGATTGACCTGAGGCTTTGGTACCAACTCGGCAAACTTGAGACTCAAGAGCAGGTATGATGACAAGGCAACAATGCCGGCGAGCTTCACCTTCGCCGTCAAGCCCGCAAAGATACTCATGGCGCCGCCTTGGCTGAAGCCGCCGATAACAATCCTCTCAGCTGGGATTCCAGCGTCGATCTCCTTCTGGATTAGCCCGTGAAGGTAAGCCTGAGAGACAAGAATGCCAGCCTCGTCCTCATTCTTCCGAAGGGACTCGGCGTTGCCATCTATCGTGTGCTGTTCAATTCATTAACCTTCTGGCCCAGTGCAGGCAAGACAAAGCGGGAAACTTACAATATCATACCACCCTGACATACGCATTCCCCAGTTGCAAGTGATGGGAATCTGGGGAGCATGAGGCAAGATGAACTTGACCTCATCGAGGCGCTGCCGGCGGCGCCAGTTCTCGACCGCCGAGGCCCATCCATGACCGGTATCACCCAGGCCGTGAATGAAAATGACCGTGGCCGTGTGTCGGGCCGTCGCCGGGAAAAGCAGAGGGGGTTGACGAATGAGTGATGCCATCTTGATGTCGACTTTGATATTATCCCCTTACTAGTTCTAAGGAAGAAGCGGGGCCAGAGATGCAAGAGAGCGGAAGCCGAGTAAGGACTCGAGTTGATTGTCCTCGGGTACCCGGCAGCCGGGCCCCGGTTTTTGTCCTTGGGGGCATCCCGCCCGTCTCGGGACAATGTGGGGGCTTGCCCTTCTTAATACTTCTACGCCTTGTTTCCATCATTTACTGTTAGTGCAGCCGAAAGGCTGGTCCGTGCCACGCCTGACAACGGCTTTTGTTTGCCCCCCTGTCAGATCTGAATCCGCCCCAGACGCTCTCCCCGACTTGCATGGCGCGATTCCTTCTCCACTCACAACGTTTCTCTCCAGGATGCCGCTCGACAAGGGAAACCTGCTTACGAGATCTCGATAGATCTTACCAAAGCGTTTGAAAGCGCGATGGAGAGCGAGGTGCCGAATTTGTAACTAACATTTGACACTAGAACCTACCTATACACTAACTACTAAATCTTACCAACCATTTATGCAGCCTATATATATCTGGCTGGTGAGTTCACTTTAAGATCTGATAAGAAGTTTCATCATGTTCGACACTTGGGTTCTTCGCCGCCCAACATTTTTTATCTTGCCATCCATTGTAATCATCGTAGCTCTTCTCATGAGTGCGTCCTCCCCGGCATTGTCACCCTTGTCTTTGCCGCAAATCCTGACAAAGCTCAAGACTTTTTTGCCTGTCTCTTATTTTAATACCGCGAGCACTGCCCCTATCTCAACTCTCACCACAACCACATCAACCGCTTCATCAATCTCCTCCACAACTACTTCACAACCACCCAAAATGCCGAAGGCACCAGTTTACTTCTTTAGCCATGGCGGCGTAAGTCTTAATTGCATCCCGCATGTATATATCATCAGTAAAATACTAATACAGATCCCAGCCCGACGTGCAATATAACACCACTCACCCCGTCTACCCCGTCCTTCAATCTATCGGCCGTGAAATCACCCAAAAAGTCAAACCCTCCGCCGTAGTCGTCTTCTCCGCCCACTGGCAACCCGAGAACGTCGGCCCAGACGAAATCCATGTCAACAACGCCGAAAAGACCGATCTCATCTACGAGTTCGTCTCTTCCCCCTTTATTCCTCCCCACTTTCCCACACATTTACTAACCGCCCCATCTAGCTTCTACGGCTTCCCTCCCCACTTCTACAAAGCCACCTTCCCCTCCGTCGGTTCCCCATCCCTCGCCTCTCACATCATCTCCCTCCTCTCCTCCGCCGGCATCCGCGCCAAGGGCCTCACCCGCGGCCTCGACCACGGCGTCTTCTCCGGCTTCAACGTAGCCTTCCCCCCAGCCAAAAACCCCCTCGAAGTCCCCCTGGTCCAAGTCTCCCTCTTCAACTCCGAAAACCCCCTCTCCCACTTCAAGCTCGGCGAGGCGGTGCAGTCCCTCCGCGAGCAAAACATCGCCATCATCTGCACCGGCATGACCGTTCACAACCTGCGTGACATGCGCTTTGCCTTTGGCCGCTCGGAGCCAATGCCGTATAGCGTTTCCTTTGACAATGCTGTGAAAGAAGCGGTCGAGCAGCCAGATCCAGAAAAGAGAAAAGAGGAGATGGTAAAGGTGCTCAAGAGGGCAGATGCGCGAGAGGCGCATCCTTGGATGGACCACCTCATGCCGTTGTATATCGCTGCCGGAGCGGCCGGGGCAGATATGGGGAAGCAAACGTGGACGATGCATGAGGCGAGTTTTGCTTGGGCGCAGTATCGCTTTGGAGAGTTACCTGAGGAGGGCAAGTAAATTGATTGGTCAGATTAATGGATGTACACAAGACAAATAGCAATGTAAATAATTGTGTTGCGAGTTATTGAGGGAGCTTTCACTTCTGATTTGTAAGTATTTTCTACCTTTGCTGAGTGGCTATTAACCTTCCCTTCCCCGCGAAGAACAAGCGATCAAACATTACAACTATTCTGCACTTGGAAGAGCATGTACGGCCTTCGTCCCCCTCCATACACACACCCCACATACACCACATTGCTCACATATCCCATAGCACCATTACAAAAGAAAATGTGCGTCCTGCGTCTAAGTACACCTAGCTTTCTAGCCAGTGCCCTCTCTTCATTCCTAACGTCTTCAAAATGACCACACCGAACCCAGACTGCTATGGACTAACCCATCAACACCCTTCCAAAGGTTCACTGTTTATTGGCAGATGACCCATTAGTCTCCCTCAGAGCACCACGGCAACCGAGTCATCCATATTCAGATTCCCCAAAAATAACGATGCCAATATCGACACTCCGCCAAACGCAATACTGCAGTAATACGCCCACGGGTATGCATGGGAATATGCTACTTGCCCAGCTGCCACAATCGCCGCCCACTTTTCATCGGTAATGCCTGGAAGGTGTCGAATCTCCTTGACCAACGAAGCGCCTGTCAGCTCGATGATGTGTCCAATCATTTTAGGGTCGGTAATTCCCAGCTTGGCGCAAGTGCCGCCTACATTGTTCAGCTGTGGGACAAGCTTCGAAACAAAAACATTGTAATAGATGGCGTATCCGATAGCACCACCGACGATGCGAATGGCGATGGTCAGTGCGGTTACCGTCGCAATGACCTCGTTCGGGCAGATGATCGCCGTGATTGTCGATGCTGGGACCACCACTCCGCCTACACCGAGTCCGGCGATGAACAGGATTCCGTATACGGTTTGGATATTGTCGACTCTCGCAATTGAGAGCAATCCACACCCAATAGTCATCAGAGTCGACGAGGCAAACAGAATCCACTTGATGTTCCCTCTTAACCACGAAAGCATCACCAGAGATATGACACATCCAGCCATAGTGCCGAAGGCGAAGGGCATACCACGAATGCCGACCCCGACGGGACTGAAATGAGGTTAGTGCTGTCCTGCCGCCTGTCATGCTAGAAGACTTACTCGTGGCCATAAACATTGTACGCCTCGCTTGGCCAGATCATCAGCACCGAAAAGAAGTTGGCACCAGATATAAACGTGATGATGAGGGTGAGCCACAGATTCCAAGACGAGTTGCCCAGGTTTCTCGGCACCATAGGATGGCTAGTGCCTTTCCGCTCCCAGACCACAAAGCCCACCAACACCAGCATGCCGATGATGAGAGGAGCTAGAACCCTTGCACTTGCCCATGGGGCCTGCTAAGCGTGAGCAACGGTTTTGGTCTCATTCAAGTGGAAAAACTTGCATTATATCCACCGCCCAACAACCCAACCTCAACCAGCACAAGCCCAGTAATGGACAAGAAACCACCAAACCAATCCGTCTTCTTCAAGACCTCTGCCTTCTCGACGGTATGTGTATCGATCCGGGGAGGAGGGTGATAGAATAAAAATGCCATGACCAAGCCAATGGCAGCCCAACCAGTAGTTACGACCGCGATGTATCGCCAGCTCGAGTATGCCGAAATCAGCTGCGCATACATGACCGATGGCAGAAAGGGGAGGATGGTGAGAATCATGGCCGCCACATAGTAGCCACGCCGAGATACGGGGACAATCTCGGCGGCACCAGCTAAGGCAGTGAGCTCATTGACACCGGTGCCCAAGCCTGAGATGGCCATTCCAACTGATCACAAATCAGTTAGCAAGTGATATATCCATCCTTCAGCCCAATGCCTACCGATGAAAGCGTCCATGCTAGTTGCAGCGCCGCAAATAATCTGGCCGATGACGATTAACGCATTGCCAGCGAGGGCAACATATCGCCGACCGATAAGATCGGACAAGGCGCCGACGAAAGGTGATATGGCAGCCGTTGCGAGAAGATTTGCAGACACAAACCAAACCCAGTGGTCAATACCGCCAAGCTCTGAGTAGATATACACAGGGGCGCCAGCTGTGCCATCCCAGGCAATGTCAGCTTTTGCAATGTATCCGGTAGGGGGTTTTGTCGAACTTACCAAACATGAACAACGGGGCTTGAGCGTTTGTCCACATGCAAGCAAGAGCTGCGAGGGCCAACCAGCGGCGGGAACTGCTCTTCAAAGTGGTCATCGTCAGTCGCATCCCCTCCCGTTTGCAAATAGACGGCCGTATCACATACCGTGGTCCCTTCCATGGCACCATCGTGACCATCGATCCCGGCCATTGCGTCGTTGGCGTCCCAAGTGTTCCAGTATGACCAGTTTCTTATAGTATAAGAAGCTGAGTTCTGGTTCTGAATGCAGTTTTGACCTGTCTGGGGAGCAGGGCTCGGTAGGGCTCTTTTGATGGTGGTCCCCGGGGGAGCACTGCTCCGAGTTGCCGACTCGTTGGGAGGAGAAGGGACGGAAGAGGGAGCAGGCGGAGTCGGTTCCGTCTGAAGGTCCCTCTCGTCGGCAATCCTAGTCACCACGGGCTGACCACCAGCGTTCTCTTGTGTCGACAGGTCAGATGACGACGGAAAGGCACACGCGTCCTCTTTCTTGCTCAAAGCTCCCATTTCAATGGTAGGCGAATCCATCTGCAACCTTGCGTCGGGAGGCATGGGGGAATATACCAGTATCTAAGCTACCCGGGTAGCAGGGAAGGCGACACTAGATGTGGCCGTTGTGCAATGTCCAGGTGTGTCACTTCGTGTTGCTGTCTCGGAGAAGGCAGGAGAGGAGGACAGGACGAGACAGAAGGGACGAAATGGAGCTTATTATAGCAAAGAAGGCGAAAGCGCCCACATTGCCTCCAGTAATCTCACATGCACCTGACAGTCAAGCTAAGGGCTGAGAGTCTCGGGGACTTGACCCCAAAGCTCGCCATGATCGAAGCCATATTGCGGAGAACAGATGCTACCTATTGAGGACCGCTCCCCAGACCAGGCAACAGAGCTCCGGGTTGCCTCAAAGGAAGGAAGCAGCGGCACCTCATGCGCCATTTGGACACCCGACTGTGGATACCTATGAAATGCAGGGAGGGAAAGTCCATTACTGTCTCGTCTCGATTACTCCTGCCCCGGCCGTCGAGGGGATCCTTGTCCTGCTGGAGGAGGAAGGAGCGAGCCATGCTTTTCCGTCGCACACAGTCATTGACTCACCACGGACCCCCAGATCAACAATCTCGTGAACTTTCTGAGCTGTCAGACTGTATGGTGCGCGCTCAACATGTCAGGCACTTACGAAGGGGGAAGTTCACACCAGCAAGTGACGAGACCGTCCGCCGCTAACAGTTGCACCCGTAGCTAGCACATGGCATCTCAAAGTGCCATGTTTGCCTGGATGAGACCGTGCTAGCCGTTCCGACTACATTTCCGTCACTCACATTCAAAGTATGGCGCCACGTACTGGCAAGTTAGCATCCAGACCTCAACCCAGTACAAATCAACTGTAGCAAGATACATGAAACCATCAGATGCCATCCGATATCCGACGCAGATAGGCGGTCCCGATAGACTTGCGCCTTCGTACCACTCGACTCCCGTCCGTTCACCATGATCCATGCCTGACCGCTTTTCACCCGTCAACACATTTCCACCAACTTCGCCTCATCGCCCAGTTGTTGCTTTAGTACATATCTTGGCAAGGCTTCGCCCATGACAACACACAAGCTCTCCGCCCCCAAATGACAACCTCAACCCCCGATGTCGTGCTTCATATCTCTCGCCCGCCGGGGGGGGGGGGGGGGGGGGGGGGGGGGGGGGGGGGGGGGGGGGGGGGGGGGGGGGGGGGGGGGGGGGGGGCGGGGGGCGCGCGGGGCGGG